>PVJL010002198.1:0-82435 GCA_004026885.1 Lyroderma lyra | reverse complement strand
TTTCTTCCATACAGTTTATTGTTTTGGGTCTTATGTGAAGGTTTTTAATCCATTTTGAGTTAATTTTTGGTGAGAGTTCACAGCTCAGGCTCATTGTTTTGCATATGTTTTTCCAGCTTTCCCGGCACCACCTACTGAAGAGGCTGTCTTTCCCTCATTGCATATTTTTTGCTCCTTTTTCAAAAATTATTTGTTTATGAATTTGAGAACTTATTTCTGGGTTTTCAGTTCTGTTCCAATGATCTATATGTCTGTTTTTCTGCCAATACCAAGCTGTTTTGATTATTGATGCTTTGTAATATAAATTGAAGTCAGGTAGTGTAATACCAGCCTTGTTCTTTTTGTGTAGTATTGCTTTGGCAATTTGAGGTCTTTTATGGTTCCATATAAATCTGGTAATTCTTTTATCTATTTCATAAGAGTATGATTGTGGGATTTTGATAGAAATTGCATCGAATCTATAAATTGCTTTGGGCAATATGGCCATTTGAACAATGTTAAGTCTTCGTATCCATGAACACTGAATACCTTTTCACTTCTTTGTGTCCTCTTTGATGTCTTTCAAAAGTGTCTTATAGTTTTCTGTGTATAAGTCTGTCACATTTTGTTAAGTTAATTCCCAGGTATTTCATTCTTTTTGTTGCGATAGCAAAAGGAACTGTCTCACTTCTTTTTCTCAAGATTTGTTGTTTGTGTATAGGAATGCCTGGTGTTTTACATTGATTTTGTATCTTGCAACTTTACTGTATTCGTTTATTGTTTCTAATAGTTTTCTGGTGCAGTCTTTGGAATTTTCTATATAAAGGATCAATTCATCTGCAAATAGTGACAATTTGACCTCTTCTTTGCCAATTTGGATACCTTCTATTCCTTTCTCTTGTCTGGTTGCTGTGGCTAGAACTTCCAATCCTATATTGAATAGCAATGGTGACAGGGGGCATCCTTGTCTTGTTCCTGATTTTAGGGGAATCAGCTTCAGCTTTTCCCCATTTAGTATGATGTTAGCTGAGGGTTTGTCATATATGGCCTTTATTATGTTGAGATACTTTCCTTCTATACCGATTTTTCCCAGTGTTTTGATCACAAATCAATGTTGTATCTTGTTGATCTTGTGGTCTTGTTGTATCTTGTGGTCTTTATCTTTGATTTTGTTTATGTGGTGTATCACATTGATCGATTTTCATAGGTTGAACCATCCTTGTGCTCTTGGGATGAATCCCACTTGATCATAATGTATGATCTTTTGATGCATTGTTGTATTCTATCTGCTAATATTATGTTTAGAATTTTTACGTCTGTGTTCATCAGAGATATTGGTCTATAGTTTTCTTCTTTTGTCTTGTCTTTACCAGGCTTTGGTATTAAGATAATGTTGGCCTCATAGAATGAATTAGGAAGTATTGTTTCATCTTCGATTTTTTGGAAGAGTCTGAGGAGGATAGGTGTTAATTCTTCTTTGAATGCTTGGTAGAACTTGTTGGTGAGACTATCTGGTCTGTGGCTTTTGCCTCTAGGGAGATTGTGGGTAGTCATTTCAATTTCTTTACTATTGATTCTTCTATTTAGATTATCCAGTTCTTCTTGGTTCAGTGTAGGTAGGCTATAAGTTTCTAGAAACTTGTCCATTTCTATTAGGTTGTTAAATTTAGTGGAATAAAGTTGTTCATAATATTTTCTTACAATCCTTTGTATTTCTGTGGTTTCAGTGGTAATTTCTCCCCTTTCATTTCTAATTTTGAATATTTATGTCCTTTCCTTTCTTCCTTTCATTAGTCTAGCCAGGGGTTTGTCAATTTTGTTGACTTTCTCAAAGAACCAGCTCTTTTGTAATACCATTTTTTTCTATTGTCCTTCTGTTTTCAAATTGGTTTAGCTCTGCTTTCATTTTTATTATTTCTTTTCTTCTGCTGACTTTGGGTTTTGTCTGCTCTTCTTTTTCTAGTTCTTAAAGATGAGATGTTAAGGTGTTTACTTGTAATTTTTCTTATTTCTTAAGATAGGCCTGTAATGATATAAATTTTTTTCTTATTACTGCTTTTGCTGTGTCCCAATAATTTTGATATGTTGAATTTTCATTGTCATTGAAAATTTTTTATATTTTTTAATCTCTTCTTTTGTTTGTTGTTTTATCAAGTCATTTTTAAATAAGATGTTGTTTAATCTCCATGTATATGTTTTTTTTCTGCTTTCCTTTTACAGTTGACCTCCAATTTCAAAGCTTGATGGTCTGAGAATATACTTGGTATGATTTTGATCTTCTTGAATTTGTTGAGGCTATTTTTGTGTCCCAGCATGTGGTCTGTCCTTGAGAATGTTCCATGTGCACTAGAAAAGAAGGTATGGTCTCTTTTTGCTGGATGAAGTGTCCTGTAAATGTCAATTATGTCTAATTGCTATAATATGTCATTTATAGCTGATATTTCCTTATTTATTTTCTGTTTGGATGATCTCTCCATGGCTGTTAAGGGGATGTTTAAGTCTCCCACAATGATTGTGCTTTTGTAAGTTTCTCCTTTCAGATCTGTTAGTAGTTGCTTTATATATTTTGGTGCTTCCTGGTTGGGAGCATATATATTAATTAGTGTCAACTCTTCTTGTTGTTGTATTGTGCCTTTTATCACTATGCAATGTCCACCTTTATCTCTTGTTATCTTTTTTAACCTGAAGTTTATTTTATCAGATATGAGTATGCAACTCCTGCTTTTCTCTGGTTACTATTTACTTGGAGTACTGTTCCCTATCCTGAGTCTGTGTTTGTCCTTATGGCTGAGGTGTGTCTCTTAGAGACAGCATATGGATGGGTTTTGTTTTTTAATGCAATCTGCTACTCTGTGTCTTATTTGAGTTCAGACCATTAACATTTAGAGTGATGATCAATATGTGAGGATTTCCTGTGTCCATTACTTTTTGTTGTTTTTTAAAATTTTTTATTTTTTTCCTGTCGCCCCAACTCTATCCATTTATCCTGATGTTTTGTTTCAGGTTGAAGAGTCTTCTTCAGTATTCCTTGAAGTGCCGGTCTCATGCTGGCAAATTCCCTCAGTTTCTGTGTGTCTGGGAAGGTCTTTATTCCTCCTTCATATCTGAAGGATAATTTTGCTGGACAATTTATTCTTGGCTGGAAGTTTCTCTCTTTTAAAGTTTTGAATATTTGATTCTACTTCCTCCTGGCTTGTAGAGTTTCTGCTGAGAAGTCTGATGCCAACCTAATGGGTTTTTCTCTAGAGGTTATAGTTTTTAATTTTTCCCCTGACTGCCTTAAGAATTGTCTCTTTGTCTTTAGTTTTGGACATCTTTAGTACCATGTGTCTTGGAGAAGATCTGTTAGGGTCCAGGTATCTAGGGGACCTGTTTTCTTCTTGAACTTGGGGTTCCAGATCTTTCCATAGGTTTAGAAAGTTCTCATCTACTATTTGTTTGAGTATGCTCTCTGTAGAGTGCTCTGCTTCTTCTTCTAATCCCATTATCATGATGTTGTTTTGTCTCATGGAGTCAGATAGTTGTTGCAGAGTTCTTTCTATCCTTTTGGTTCTATATTCCCTATCTTCCTTTTTCTGAGATGTTTCCATGTCCTGATCTTCAATATCTCTAATTCTTTCCTCCATCTGGTTGGCCCTGTTTCCTATGACAGTTATTTCATTTCTCACTTCTTTTATTGTATTATTTATCTCTCGAATTTCCATCTTGTTTTTCCCTATGGTTTGAATTTCTTTGTTAAATTCTTCCTTTTGTTCACAGATTCCCTTTCTGAGATCATTCACCTCAGCTATGGTGTTCTGCCAGTATGTTTTATTTCTCTCAGGCCTTTAGAATGGCTACTTTATAATCCCTGTCATTTAGTTCATAAATTTCTAGGTCTATGAGATACTTTACTGGAGATTTTTCATCATCTTTCTGAGCAGCTTTAAATCCTAAGATACTCACATTGTTTGCTGGGTTCTTCTTTTTTGGCATGAGGGCTTTATTTTCAGCAAAGCCCTGGAACTCTTTTTCTCTGGTTAGTATTTTTGTAGTGTCTTAATTAGAGCAGATACTAGGTGGCACTGGGGGAACAAGTTTTGGGAGTGAGGGGAGGTTTTTAAGCCTTATCTCTGGTCTCCAGCCCCCATTTGGAGGCAGGGCTCATTGGTCTGTGGTCCCTCTGCTTCCTGCAGTTCAGTGGGGAGGCTGTAGGAGAGGGGGTAGGCCAATAAAGTGCACACTGGGGCAGTTCCACTTCCTGCCCTTTGCTGGGGAAGTTGGTGGACATGGGGGAGGGTGGTGGAATGCAGTCTGAATCTGCTCTCATTGGTTGGGACAAACACTGTCAAATCCACTTCTCTTCCCTCTCCAGCGATTTACCTTGGGTCTGTTCCAGTGATTTGTCTCCACAGCAGCTGCTCAGGCAGAGTCTGCAAGCACTCACAGTGCAAGAGTGTGGCACTAGCCTGGAGATTCAGGCAGTGCATGAGTTCTGTGTGATGGCACCAGGTGTACACGCTCCATGGGCTGGAATCCATAGGCCCTGAGAGATCACTGGGTGTGTGCGAGGGGACTGGGCAAGGACACGTGGTGTGTGCACTCCATGGGCCAGAATCTACAGCCCCTGCGAAATCACCAGGTGCATGTGAGGGCGCTGGGTGAGGGTGCTGGGTGTGTGCATGCACATGCCATGGGTCTAAAGCCACGAGCCTGATGCCATGGGCAGTGCGAGGGCAGTGGATGTGTGTGCGTCTGGGCTGGGATCTGTGGCCTCCTGGTGGTGCCACACATGTACTCCTGTTGTAGGCTGTGAGGGTGCTGGGAGCTGAAGTGCTGTATCTGGGGCTTTATTTTGGCCTGAGGCTCTTTAGAGTACTCATTCAGCTTTCTTGCTACTTAAGAGTTTCAGAGGCTGGCTCCTAGGCTTTGTCCCTAACACGCTGTGTTAAGGTCCAGCTCCCTCACAGTCTCCCAGCATACTGCCATTCTGGCTTTCACTGTTATCGCCTCTTAGCCTCCTTCCTCCTGTGTATCATGCTGCTCCCTGATTTCTTTGTAGTTTCTTTAGTTAGCAGTGATGGGGGTCCTGTTGTGATCCATCTCTGCTCCCTCCCTTCTCTTCATTCACCCACTTCTCTCTAACCTTCAGGTGTTTTCTTGCAATGTGAGGATTTCTCAGTCACTGTGTCACTCAGGGTTTTCTTTCTTGGTTACTAGACAGCCATTTAATTGTGTTTTCTGGGAGAGGTTTTAGGGACCTCCTTTCCGGTTGTCATCTTGCCCTCTCCCCCTAGAAATTGTTTCTTACCAATTTAATTTACATTTTCCTAACTTCAAAAGAGACTGAACATACATACATAGATTGGTCATTTTCAGATTCTCTTCTAAATTTGAACAGCCTTTGTCTATAAGATTTTATTTTTTACAAATATTGCTATTTTGAGCAAATATTACTAATTTATGAGAATTGTCCATGAATTAAGGATATTATCTATATTGAAAATATTCTCTCATTATATATTTGTCTTCCTTTTCTTTTGTGATCTGTTGCTATACTGCCACTTATATTTTTCATATAGACCTATGCAACCATTTTTTCTCTATGTCTTCTGAATAGCTTTTTATTTATGAAATACTTCTGAGTGCCATGTAAATGCTAGAATCATACTCTTGTTCTCATTTCATTACAGCAGAGGCTGTCAATTTTCTGTGGGCATCAGAACCACTTGTAAAGCTTTTGAAAACTATGCTTTTTGGGGGCTTGATCATGGAGTTTCCAGAGATGGAGCTTAGACCATATGTTTATGAAAAAGGAGTTTCATTTTTAAAAATGAGTGGTGCTTAAAAGTAGGTTCTTAAATTGGTAAAATGTTGATATACTTTTTGAAGCTGAGTGCTATAGAAGGAATGATTGTATCCACTGCAAACTCATAGGTTGAAATCTTAACCCCCAATATGATAGTTTCAGGAGGTGGGGCCTTCGGGAGGTGATTAGGTTATTAGGGTGAATCCCTCCTAGATAAGATTAGTGACCTTATTGAAGAGATACCAGGGAGCTCTATTACCTCTTCTTTTATGTGTGGTTACATCAAGAAAATGGCTTTCTATGAAGCAAGAAGAGGGCTCTCATCAGAACCCAACCATGCTGGCATCTTGATCTTGATGTCCAGCCTGCAGAACTATGAAAAATAAATTGCTGTTGTTTATAAGTCATCCAGTTTGTGGTGTTCTGTTATGGCAGCCAAAATAAATTAATACACTGGGTGATGGGCACATTAGGATTTATTATACTGTTCCTATTTTTTAACATGTTTGAAGATTTCCATATGTAGTAGCTTTAAAAGAAAAACTTCTGATAGCATGCAAACCTCATTGAGGTTCCTGCCCTAATCAGAGTTGGCTAAGCAGCAGAGATGTTGCATGTTAAACTGACCTAGAAGCTCAACCAGGAAGGGACATGGCCTTATCACAGTGGTGTTGAGCAACAGGCAGGCTGCCAAAAGTGGGTACTGACCCAAAGCCTGAGCAGTCTGCCAGGACTGTGCTGGACCTTTGGACACTGAATAACAGAGTCTCTTTTCTTCCTTATTGCTTTCTGCCTTTTCTCTCAGTTCTGTAGGACCCTGTGGAGAGGCAAGAGTTTATACTTCTCTTTCTTGAGGAGGCAAGTTAAAAGTGGAAATCAGCCTTCAAGTCTGTCTCTGGGAAGACAGCAGCAGGTGGCTGTAGTGCTAGGGTCTTTGGTGATCAGAAAATTAGAAGTGTTCCCATTTCTCATTATATTAGTTTATCTCTCACTCCATTAAAAATCCTTTCTTAATCATCTCCTTATACTCACCCTAAATCTTCTAGTTTCATCTCACTCTTTTTTACCCTTAGAATGGCACTTTCTTCCTAGTCATATTAACATCTTTGCCTTGACTGCGATTGGCTTACTTCTGCTCCCATGATAAACACAAAACACTACAGTCGACCTCAGATGACTCACACAGACTTTCCTGGATATCTAGTCCTTGTCTCTCAAAGTACTGTGCAAAATGCAGTTCAAAGTCAGGGCAAACTGGGTCTCCATTTGACAACAGGTAAGTACAAAGATAACAAGGTAATTAAAGAAAATCATCAGCTCAAAGGAGGAGTTTAACCATGAACAAGCAGAACAGCCTACCCCTAGTCTAAATGGAGTTAATGCTGGGGAGGAAGAGAACTTTTGAGGTCTCATTAGAACCCACAGAGAGATTCAAGAGAACATTAATTATATTAATAAATCAAAAGCAAGTTTCTATGCCAAGGAATAATCAGAAAACTAGAATTCTTAAAAATGAAATCTTGAAAACATGATTTCCAAAATTAATTTCAATATTCCACCAATGTCTAAGATAATAAAATCAATGCAGTCAAGGACTGAATTTGTAATCTGGAAGATAAAGTTGAAAAAAGAAATCTTACAAATGTAGAGACATGATGTAAAAAGAGATGAAAAAGATGAGAAAAGGCTGAGAAAAGGTCTAAGTAGTTCACCCTCTATTCCCTCTAAGAGGAATCTCAGAAAGATGGAAAGGGAACACAAAGAGAGGGCATAACTTATTTTTCAAAATAGAGAAATTACTTTGGTCTTCAGATTGAAAAGGCCCATCTAGAAACATATTGGTGAAAGTTCTGCCATGTAAGAATAAAAAGAATATCCTTAATGTTTTCAGAAAGAAAACCTGTGGAGGAACTCAGGGCAAATTGAATCAGACTTGCATTAGTAACACCGAATGTTAAATGATAATGGAGTGGTGAGTTCCAAATTCTGAGGTGAAAAATCTAAATGTAGACATAAATAACAGCTAGACAAAGCAGAAAAATATCTTTAAACACAGGCATGGACTCAGAAATATTGTCTTCTATCTAGAAGAGTAACTCAGAGCTGTCCCAGAGCCAAGCAGAAAAGGAACCAAAGAGAAAAACGTAAGATCTAAGAAACCAATCTAGGAAGACAATGACAGGAAATCCTAGGATGGTGATAATTCCTCTGGGTGCCTAGAGAGTGGTGACTCCAAATTAGACCAAGGAGTCAGAGGCCTCCATGGAAAGAGTCTTCAGGAAAAACGTGGGTACATTGTATAAGTCATATGATTAGGTTCTAGAAGTGTCACTACAGACTGCTATCAAAGAAATGGCAGCATAATTCAATTTTTTTGGTTTTTGTTTTTCCTAAAAAGAAAAAGAATGACCACTAGATATTTTGAAAAATAAAATGGAACACTCTACAAGAAAGTCATGGCTTAAATATGAAGCAAGTTAGATTTTGAGCAGTTGGTGTTATGTAAGAAAGAGTGATGGACCTTCTGAGTTAAATAAAAAATCTGTTTAAATTTGAAATGGGTACTTGATATAAACATTGCTCTGTGTTGAATGTGGTTTTTTATTCCTGAAAGTGGTTTGCCATTTTTATAACATATATTTCTTTACAGATCAGGTTTTCCCTAATAATTTTTTTGAAGAATCACCCAGAGAGTAAATGAGTAAACCTAGATATAAAGTTATGAAAGTTATGTTCTCTTTCTCTCTTAAAAAATGTTTTGTTGTTTTTAACATAGCAATGTGACTTTGGATTTTGATAAGATCTAAAGCTAAGTATCTGGAAACTTAAACTTATGGCCATTAAGAAGCATAAACTTAAAGAAAATACGTTAACTCTAACATCAAAGCCTCATATTTTTATAATCTATTTGAAGAGTTCCATGGTAACTAGTAGTTCTTATTTTGAAGAAATATATATTAAATTTAGCAATGCTTTTAGTTTCACTTTACCTTTTTTCTGATAAGTTCATAGAAAATTGAACAATTCTTACTATTTACAGTAGTTATCTCTGGGTTGAGGGGTTGAAATGATTTGCCATATTTGTCATATGTATATATACACATTTTAAGAAAGGAAAAATTTGTATTAAAATTGTAGTACTCAGTGTATACCGATTGCAAAAGATGAATACAAGTCATGTTTGACTTCTGCAATTACAAGATGTGCTCAAAGTGATTATCATCAGTGTCCAGACACTTCCGATTACTGCAAACTACTGCTTGAGCAACGTTGACCAAAGTGTCCACTTGTGTCACTGCTCATGCTGTTTCAGTTTCTTCCCAAAGTACCACCAGGGTAGCCGGTTTTCTATGTAAGGTACACCACGTCCTTTAAGGGCCCCATAGGTAGAAGTCAAGGGGCGTTAAGTCAGGAGAACATGCGAGAAACTCAGACAAAGTTCTCAAATTTCAAATACCACTTCAAAATGATCTCACACTCCTTGAACTACAACCGTGCTTCCGCCATTTTCTTTAACTGTCCTGACTGTCACATGGTGATGCTAACATTCATTTGATTGTCATCATCTTTTGAGCAAACGTCACACTATACATTCATACTGTAATTCAATTCAACTTCAAAAAGTAATACGTAGATAACATCTCTTTAAGTGTGTATACATTTCTTTTGGAACCCTAGTATATGTGATTTTCCTAATATTTTTCTTAAAAATATGTCTTTGCCCTTATAATTAAAAAAAAAACACCCTTAAATTAAAGAAAAAATGATTTCTACTGAAACTGGCTCTCTAGGAAGTTCTTTTTATGCTCCCACTTACCACTAAATCGTTGCTCTCATACTTGCAAAGTCATTTTTTAAAGGAGGTCACATTTTTACTGAAAGCAGGTATAGCTTTGCATGCTGAATGTTCCTTCTATAAGATTTTTAGTTTTTCAAGGACCAGGCCTGGGCATCTACACCATTCCTGTTCTCCTGACCCAGATCAGACCAGCCTCAGTCTGCCTGCACCAGGTCTTGGGAAGATGCTTGACCTTGAGCTCCCCTCGCTCCCCACACTCTCACAGACACCTGTGGGGTGAGGGAGAAGGGAAGGCAGCAGGTTCAGGCTCATGGTGATGGGAACTTAACATTGCAACGGCTTCAAGTTCTTTACACCAATCATTAGATTTTCAAAGTTGCGTAAAGTATAAATTAGCAGCCCAAATACTTGTTTATTATATGTCAAATCAGCTCAATAAACAAAAGTGTCAGAACAGACTAAACTCAGAGCCTGTTCCTAGTATTTATGGAGACAAAGCATTTTTTGGAGAAGTGGATCCGCTAATTTATTTGTAGAGATTCGGGGAATTGTCACGAGAAACTCAAAGGATAATGAACATAGGAAATTCTCAAATGTTGGACTTATGAAAAAGCCTTTTGTGGAAAGGAAAGAGAATTCCACCAAATTTGTTTCCTCCCCATAACCATCGGCCCTTTGTAACATTGAAATGTGTTTGCGCTCTCTCTCCCTTCCTCCCTGATAGCTCCTGCTGTAGAAGATACACTAATTAACTAGAAGGATTCTGCAGGAGTATTTTGCAAAAACAGTCCTTGTCAGAAAAAACCTCTCCTGGGTATGTGGAAAGTGTATAGAGAACGATGACTGTTTAATCAAACATTTATGGGAACCTCAGGACCAGACTCGGATCCAAGGGAGTCAGTGGGCCAACCAGGAACAGGAAGACTTGGAGACTTCGGGCTCCTCCGTGGATCACATTTCTAGCCCTGCCCTTCCTCCCTTCCCTTGTCATAAAAGAGGCTTGAACTTGAGGCGCTCCTTTTTTTTTTTTTTTAAACAAGTCATTTTTGTTTTGTCTTGTTTTTACTGAGATATAGTTGGCATAACATTATACAGGGTCCAGCACAAATAATGCCCCTTTACTTCTTTTTCTTTTTTTTTTTTTTTTTTTTTTTTTTTTTTTTTTTTTTTTTTTTTTTTTTGGTATGTGGGTAGTTCCCTGGCTGAGAATTGAACCCAGGCCGCAGCATTGACAGCGCTGAAGCCTTAGCCACTACACCACCAGGGAACTCCTTGAGGCGCTCTTCAGGTGGGTTTGAGGAACTATTGAGAGCTTCCATCTTCTCAGCGGGCATCTTCTCAATCAATAAACCTTTTCTTACTCCGAACTCTGATCTATTGAACATTGGCCTTTTGAAGCACCAGGCACATGTACCTTGAATCGGTTTTACTTTCTCTGTGCCATGCTTACCCACAGACAGGGAAATCCTCTAGAAGAGAGAGGAAGAGTAGAAAGAAGGAAAGGGGGAAATGGAGAGAGAACCTGGGAGCTTGAGAGACAAGCAGTACTTCCAACTGGAAAATGAGTCATGCAGAGTGAAGCATAGGCCTGTGCTTCAGTTTCCTTTCTTTGCCCCCAAATCTTGGCACTATCTTGACTTTTGTCTCTTGGCTCTGCTTGTAGCATCTTTATTGCAAAGAGGAAAGACCATTTTTAACATCTTTTATAGCCCCTACCATGCCCACTGTTGGAAGGAAAACACATTAGGATGCATCTACATCCTAAATTAAATATAATTTTTTGGTAAATATTTTTGACAGGATATTATGTTGAACCATGTAAGACTGCCATTTTTAAAGACCAAAAAAGACACGTACTAGCAATTTCATACTATTCATTTTAATAATTTCGCTTTTGAAATTATTTGACTGCAAGTACTACATTTAATTTATAATAAGCTGTGCTTTCTCAGTAGCCATTACATGTAGGCTGAAAATTTATATAAAATGAGAAATTTTAACCTATAGATTGTTATTAGAGGTGGTGACACTTAAAATGTTTAAGAATACTAAAGTAAACAATAAATGAAGTTTGCATAATGTGGACCGTAAAACCTCCATTAATGTTTATTAAAAAAACCTCCTTGTTGTTTTTATTTTGGAGTTGTGGCAGGTTGGCTTCCCAGGAATTAATCTCTGAGGGGCGATTAATGTGCTGGAGTTTTATTAGGGGAGCAACTGAGTTGGCACTCGTGGCGGGGGGGGGGCAAAGAGCCAAACTGGGCAGAGGGAAGAGCTGGGTACAGGGTCGCCCTCACTGGGCTCAGCAGCCCCATAGCGAGCTTGGAGCAAGGACCGCCTGTCCTTCATGTTGTCCAGCGCTGGGGTGCCAGTCACTGGATGCAGGCTGCCCTGGGAAAAAGCCACCAACATTCTCAGCAGCTAGGGGAACAAATCCTTCAGTCCTGATGTGGGGATCTGGATGGCAAAGCATAGCATCTATGACAGCACTGATTTTTTTTTAAAGGTCTTCTAGTAGTCCCCCAGCCCTGGGCTTAGAGGACACAGGGATGAAATGGCCTTGTTGTGAGGAGGTGATGGGGCTTAAGCCTGTTAAATAGACTTGAAAAAGGCTTTTAGGGAGAGGAAGGCTTTTCAGTAGACTTAAGAGGGAACTAGGGGGTACTGAGCAAGACTCAGTCAGCAGATGTCACGGTGGAGTGAACTCTAGGCAGGTCAGGATTCCTGCCTGGTTGAAGCCTCAAGTGGTCTCATTCCTGAACCAAGGGAGCAGGGCCTGATGACTCCCATCTCCTTCCAGCCCCAGCACAGGGTGGTGTGTTCTGCATTTCACCTCAATGGCCCCAAATTAGAGTAATTCAGAGTCACTAACTCGCCACTTGAAGGGCTAAGAAACAAACATGATTCAAATTAGAGTTGGGCAGTTTGTGAATTTTCTCCTGTTTTCTTACTCAGATAGCTGGGAATTGGTGGGGCAGAGAACAAGGACCCAAGCCAGGCCATTTTATAAAGAATTGTGTTTATTTCTACTTCCTATTGCTTATGACTCTGAACAGACACATCTATAACTAGGACATTCTATTTCATTACTAACTGGTAGGCAGCAGGTCAGAGAAGGAAAGAAAGAAAGGTGGGAGAGGAGCCAAGACTTAGAAAACCAATGACTTAAACCCATGGTCCCCTGTGCTCACTTGGGCAGCAGGTATACTAAAATTGGAACAATACAGAGAGGATTAGCATGGCACACAGGCTCATGAAGTGTCCCATATTTTCTCAGGGATGATGAAAAAGTTCTGGAGAATGAATAGTGGTGAATGATTGCACGGCAGTGCAAATGCACTTAAAGCCATTAAACTGTGTACTTAAAAATAGCTAAATGGTGAATTTATGTCATGAATATTTTGCCACCATTATAAAAATCCAAACAAACATGGTTGTAAAGAATAGAGGATTAGATAAAGATGTCATAAAGGAAAATCAGTAAGCTATGAAGTAAAAGTCATAAAATTACATGAATGAAATCAATTATAGCTGAAAGAAAAACAAATCTAAAAATCAAAATGCAAGCCCTTAGTCATTTGGAATTCCATAGTGTAAGTATGGAGCAGCAGAAAGAGCCACAGTGGATATCTCCTGGGTTCAAAACCTAACTCTCTCACTTATTAACTCTGCAACTTTGGGCAAGACACCTAACCTCTCTGACCTGTTTCTTATTTTTTAAATCAAAATAATGACATTGGACTTATAGATCCATTGGGAGAATTAAATATAATATTACAGGCAGGGTATTTAGCATAGTAACTGGCTCCTAGTAGGTGTTCACTAATTGTGTTTCCTTCTGCAAATGAAAGGTTGCAAATGTATTGTGTTGCGGGACATAGAAATTAACCTGAAAAACAGTGAGGATAAAATTTAAAAAATGAAAAATATGGAGTTAATATTTTGGTAGTAGTTTCTGGCAGAGGAAGACCAGTTGCAGCAAGAACACTCTAAATTACTGAAAAAGACTTAAAAGTTTGCTATTAATCAGAGTACTGGCCTTGCTGTTGTAACTAAGGAACCCTCAGTACAAAGGCTTAAACAAGATGGGAACTTGAGGTAAGCTGTCTAAGGGTGGCAAGGCAGCTCTGTCATTATCAACATATGATTTTTGTCTTTGGGTCCAAGTGGTTGCTTTAGATCCTGACATCATCTAGGTAGCAGCAGGCAGGAAAGGGCCAGGGCAGCATGTACATTTAGGGGAATGACTCAGGGATGGCATACCTTGTTTTTCCACCCATATCCCATTGACCAATTTCATGCTCTACAGGATGCTGGGAGAAGTAAATTCCAGCTGGAGGTCTATTATTAAAGGGGAGACTGGATGTTGAAGTACATCTAGCCATCTCAATAATACAACTCACATTACGTCTTCTCTGGTTTACAACTGCAAGCTTTCAAAAGAAACAACACTGACATGTCCCCCAAAATGGAAGCACATGTTTTGGTTTATTTATTTGATAAATATTTATCGACTCCTTGCTATGTGCTAGGCATTATTCAAAACACTGCAAATTTAGCAGACTATAAAACAGATGAGGTTCCCGATCGCATGAAGCTAAATTCAATAAGGGGAGGAAGTAAACAAAAATTGGGGAAAAAATTAGATACTAATAAGTGCAAAGATGAAAATTAAGCTGATGTGGGAACCAGTGATGAAATGGCCATTTAGATTGGGTGATTAGGGATGTCCTTGATGAGGAAATGATAAGCTGAACCATTTGAAGAACAAGGGTCAGAAAATACTAGGAATGGGGAACTTCAGGAGCAAAATTCCTGGTGGGGGAAAGATCTTGGTGCAGAAGGGCCAGTATGACTGGATCTAACAAGAGAGGGAGAGAGCATGTAAGATCTGAAAGGCAACCAGGAACAGTTTGTTCTCTGACACTTCCCAGCAATGAGCACAATGTACACAGGGCAGGCTCCCAATGAGTGTTTGATAAATAAGCTAAGAGGTAAAGATCCAAGGCTGTTGACAGCCAGCTTCTAACTCATAGCTCTCCTGTTTCACTTAGGCAAAGACTAAGATCACCCTCTGCTCATCTGACACACACCTCTCAGCTCCTGTCTCTCAGAGTCTCAGAACCTCTTTCACTTTTGCAGTTAGTTCTGTGTCCTTGGTAGGCCAATGTCCTTTTATTAAAAATGGATTTAGGGAAGGAATTTAGGAAGGAGATAGATATCTGAAGGAAATGATCATATCTCCTCTTTGGCTTTCTCTATTCTTTGATAAACAGCTCTGGTTCTCTTAATCTTTCTCAATGTAGTTTTCCAGATCTGGAGCTAGCCTGATACTCTCTAGGTGCACCAAGTTTGGAGAGGTAGTATACAATGGAGTTCCAAGATGGGGTAGTAGTTAAGGCAGTAGCCTTTGGCATCATATTGCCTGGGATTAAATCCCAATTATGGACCAAAATGTAGAAAGTTCTGAATCTAAGATTTTTAGTAACTCACTCGAGGGCAAAATCTGGCCTGATCTGAACCTATTTGACATGAAACGATTATCTTGATTTAACCCACTTTAAAAAATATTAGTACATTTTTCTATAGAAATATTAATGTGTTTGATTAGTGGATAGTCCCAGTCCCTGCTGGGGGAGTTACATAATTTATAATGTCTGGGCCATACTTTTTAAAATCTAAAAATTTCTAAATTCTATAAACATTGGGCCTGAAAAATTTCAGGTAAGGGACTATGATCCATTACTCTCCTTCTTAAAATATAGCAGCCAGAATGAATGTAAGACTTTGGTTGTGGTCAGGGTACCGGGTCAAAGTACAGTCGGGGGTGAGAAGAATATCTGGATATCATTGAATCATCTGCAGAACTCAAATTACATCCTCACAGGTGTGGTAAAATGTGGCTCAAAAGATATGGTTAGGAGAATTTGCAAGGCCTCCTGGGAGGAGCTTTCAGGGGCGTTCCACAGTGCTCTGGCTTTGGCAATTCCCCAGCCAATGGTAAGCAACAGCAACCTATCTGAGCTACCTCAAGCCAGAGGATTCTCAAGAAATGCAAGGTCAAGAGGCAGCTGAGTCTTAGGGATGTCATGGAACTGGGGATAAAAGCCCCATCGAAACTTGAGAGTTCCACTCTGTCTCTTTTTCCTGCTTCTTTGTAAGTACACTTCACCCATCTATGTGGCCGAAGGAGCAGTTTTTCTATACTTTCTAATCCACTTGGCAGAAAATGGCCATTGCCAAAAGCACCTGTGTCATGTCTTCTCAATTTACAAGCACAGCCTGATTGAGGTTGGACTTCTGAATCCAAATTCCCCGAGCAGAGGACATTAGATGATCCTGTGGGCTAAGGGGTATGGTGGTGTAGAGGGACAGGGCCACCTATTAACATCTCAGAGGCAGATTTCTCTGCTTCCACTAGTTATTTAACTAGTTAACTTCAAGGTCTGCAACTAGTTAAGTTGCAATAACTTGATCAGTTGATATAATGTCTTTGAGCATTAGGGACCACATTTTTAAATTGTTATAGTTAAAAGACGAATTTCAATGGCCTGCTCTGTTTCTAGCTTAACTTTTCTGAATCCCAGTCTGTTAATCCATAGGAAGATGATAGTACTTGCCTTTCCTCAGGATTGCTATGAAATCAAACATGGTAAGTTTGTCGCCATGGCTTGTTGCTAATTACTATTGCTGCTGCTACTATTACTAAGGGCCTTGCTAAGAGATTTTGTTCTCAGATTAGATTTAGATAGAAAATTAATTAAATCTTTCGGCACAAATCGTTCTAAGCTTCTAGGAAGTGACTGGGGACTGAATGTGTGGGACAGCCAGGAGGGTTACTCAGAGAATTACTATCTAATCTGTGACCTAAGTTCTGACTTTTAGTCACCTTCTAGAGTTGTCCAGGAAATGGCCAAGTTCAGTTCTTAGAAAATAAATTAGGGAGAAGTGTATTTACTGTTTTGGAACAAATTCAGTAAAACACAGGATAATAGGCATCATTTTGATTTCCTCTCTCATCCAAACAAAGAACTACCTCTCTCTGGATTCAGAGACTTGTACTTGGTGGCACTTATGGCCAGTTGTGTCCTTTCCACAGAACAAGTGAGCATTCTGTTTCATCCTTGGGGCTTGCAAGATGAGTTTGTAGCCATCCTGGGCCTCTTCCTGCCCCATTGTTGAATCTAAGAGAGCTTTTGGTGATCCTTTCAGCTACTCTAATGGTGAGAGAAAAGAGGTTGCTTTCAAGAGCCTGAAGCCTTGGCATCTGTTATGCTTACACACAAATGATTTTAGTATCCAGAGAGTCACATCACAGGAGCTATTTGATGTCAATTCTAAATTAGTTACCTGGGTCATATTTTTGTTCATTCTCTTATTCAACATAAAGAGATTGTTGCTCTGATAGTATTATGAAACATCTTAATGAATCTTACATGTTTGCTCTGTGGCTTCCTGATTCCCTAGTAATTATTAAATTTTGTTTTGGATCTGTCCTTGGTGTGAGAGATCTACAGAATTTCCCCAGATCTTGCTACAACTAGGTGTAATCAACTGAAAAATTATGTAGCATTGGTAAAATCATCTGGGGGTGGTATGAATGTATATCTAGAAATGTCAGAAATAAGGACTTGGAAACTTTATTATTTTAAAACACAAAAGTAAGGGGAGTTCCCTGGTGGTGTAGTGGCTAGGCTTTGGCGCTCTCAATGCCGTGGCCTGGATTCAATTCCCAGCCAGTGAACTACCAAAAATAAATAAATAAATGAAATAAAAATAAAAATAAAAACACAAAAGTAAGCAAAAAATAAAATATACATAGTTTTTAAAAGGCTAACGGGCCCATATTAAGCAGTGGTTCTCAAGCTTTTCTATTATCAGTGTTACCACAGTAGGTTCTTGGTGCAGCCTTTTCAAAATCTGGTTTTTGATAAAGCTCCACCGGTGATTCTGATAGGCTTCATTTCACAAAATAGCCATTTGTATTCTTTAATTCAAACTTTACCAGCACTGGCCCATGTGATGTTAGTTGCTCTCACTAATCCAATTACCTCCTTTCATTTTAGTTGTAAACCATAAGCTGAATTTATTTAAGCACACACCTTAAAAAAATTTAGACTAATTTATGAAATCTTAGTTATGGTACTCTCTTGCTCACAAAGTAGGTTACATCCCTTGTTAAGCTTTTATTATTTTTTTTATTAGTCTTAATCTTCTTATAGCTAAAAAAAAAAAATAGACTTAGTAAAGATTAATCTGAGAAAAACCTTCTAAATGGCCATGTGCATGTGTTTTCATGCCTACAATTGTTAGGCTGGCTTTTTTGAGTTGCCATATCAGAATCCACCTCAAATGAGTTCAAGCAGAAACTGAATTTATTGACTCATATAACCAGAAAGTCCAGGGATTCAGCTGCTTCAACTTGACCCACAGGTTCCATTAATCATCCCAGCTTCCTTTTCTCTCACGAAATAGGCTTCCTCCATGTGGTCAAGAGAAGTGGCCATCAGTTACCAGAGATTCACAAATCCATAAGTAAGCACCCTAATAGAAAGACCTCTCTCCTAACATATACATATCAACTCCAGGAAAGACTTCATTTACTATCTCCTACTTGGGTCTCATCTCACTGCTAACATGGTGCACAAGAAAGACTTCATTTACTGTCACGTACTTGAGTCTCATCTCACTGCTATGATTGATAGCACTACCTAGATAGACCACATAGAATGGGGAGGAAACTTGCAGAGAAAATGTAGAGTTGCTCTAGGACAGGGATTGGCAAACTTTTCTGTAAAAGACCAGAGGCTTGATTGGAAATTGATAAAGTAATAACTTTGATTGTGTTATTGAGAAACAGGATTATTGACAAAGGAGAAAAGTGATTAAGTAAAATCAATAAAGTGAAGTAAACATCTGATATTTTAAGTATTCTTATGAATTCATAATTTTTTAAAATAAAATATTGTCCAAAATCCTGACTTTTGCAATGGTAGGGTAAGGTTCTTCAAAATTCTTTTTCTTTATGAAAGCAGTGAGAACAGTGACAAAACTGTTAAAACAAACTATTTACAGAACTCTAGAAATTAAAGGCTTGCAAGAATCTGATGAGGGTTTAGTCAAGAAAAATGACTAAATTTTGGTAAGAATAGTGTGTTTTGTAGCATTTAGTTTGCTCTAATTTCATCCTCCTAACTTGTGCTTCATGGTCACTTGCAACAATCTCATAATGATGATAACTATAAAAACTAGAAGCTTGGCAGGCACTGGAGGAGGCAGAATGTGTTTGGAGCTCCCTCAAAACCAACTCCCAGAGAAATGTCACTATTTGATCTGGTTGAAAACTCACTGGAAAGCTCCCTTCTCAGAGCATGTCCTTATTTAACCTGATTTAGAGCTCATTCTGTGTGAACGACATTATCCTCAGGGAATTTGTTGAAAACAATTAACAACAATTGTTTAACAATGCAGCTTCCCAAGGTAGCATTACTAGTTGGGACTAACAAGAGGTAGACAAAAAATATAATAGAAAAAACTGGGAAATGAGATTTCCATTTTGGTTTTGAAAAGTTTCACCATATTCCATGAAATCTGAAAAATGGTGTACTTATGCAGGGCTGTATGTATGTCCAGGAAAGATCAGAAAAGGTCCTATTCTCTCATCCCTGGCTGACCTTTAGGCTTAACAAAGGCAGGAATTAATGCAAAAGTAGAGTGATAAAATGCCTGCTGGGGCATTTAAGGTGTGTTCCAACACACACAAACTCAGGTTTCTTAGAAAAGAGTAGTAGACTTATTGGCTCAGGCATGAAAAAAATCTCTGTCTAAGCATTGCTTGACCACTAAGTAAAATTAGCAGAGACTTCAATGGACAATATGACAAAGAGTACAAAGTTTACAGAACTAGTCCACAAAAGTCATTAAACTCACACACAGGCATCAACAGTAATAATAAACAGCAACAACACAAACCCTGATGGGGATCTAATTTCCAGAGTTGCCACATATTATTATTTGAAATGTCTACTTTCAACAAAAAATTACAACTCATGCAAAGAAACAGGAATGTTTCCTATTCAGTCTACCAAACATCTAATAGCAATAAGCACCTTTACTGCTAAAATTGTTGTCTCTAAATATGATTTCCTACCTAAAGAAATAAACAAGAACTAGGGATATTTGGAGAAATAGTTGATCCCTGGTTTGAGTAAGGAATTACGTGAGATAACCTGAAATACATTGTCATATCATAAGGAAAGTTATCGAAACCATCGGAGTTATGCCAAAAGGTCTCAGAATCCACCTGAATAGAAACAACTGACCAAAGATGAGACCATTTGGGTGTTCTATAAGGGTAATAATTGCAAAAGATTAAAATTAAGTAAACATGCCTAAATCTGTCTTAGTTTGGGTACTCTCCCAAAGCAGAAATGAGAGAAAGAATTGGATACTGATGGTTTGAAAGGTCCAGGGGACACAAATCACAATGAGAAAAATAAGGCAGAGAATAGAAAACAGTAAATTAAATGTATGTTAATGAGTTGAATGCCCTCTCATAAATTACATATAATATCTCTAAGAGTTGTCCCATTAAGGGAAAGGGAAGCCACCCCTCATTGGTTAAATATTGTCTTTTGAGGAATTACAACTTATCATTTCTGGGATATTCGGTGGGTGGGCTGAGCAAACTCTTGTGGCACTGGAGAAAGCCCTCGAAGGAGCAAAGTGGAGAGTGATGTGGGCAGCTGTCAGTGTGCATAGATACTGTCTGCCATAGATCTAGGTGAGCAAAAGTGGTCAGAGTGGGCATCCTTGTCCTGTTCCTGGTCTTCGAGGAAAAGTTTTCACTTTTTTACCGCTAAGTATGATGTTAGATATGGACTTATCATAAATGGCTTTTATTATGTTGATCCATTTCCCCTATAAAACACATTAGTTGAGAGTATTTATCATGAAAGGATGTTGTCAAATACCTTTTCTGCATCTATTAATAATCATATAATTTTTATTCCTCATTTTGTTAATGTAGTTTATCACATTAATTTGTGGATATTGAACCATCCTTACATCCCTGGAATAAATCCATTTGATCATGATATATGATTCTTTTAATGCAGTGTTGAATTTGATTTGCTAATATTTTGTTGAGAATTTTTGCATTTATATTCATCAGGGACATTTGCCTGTACTTTTCTTGTAGTATACTTATCTGGTTTTGGTATCAGAATAATGCTGTCTTCATAAAATGAGTTTGGAAGGCTTCCCACCTCTTCTATTTTTGGGGCAAGAGTTTGAGAAGGATTGATATTAATTCTTTTTTAAATGTTGGGCAGAATTCACCAGTAAAACTATCTGGTACTGGACTTTTCTTTGTTGGGAGGTTTTGATTACTGATTCAATTTCCTTACCAGTAATTGGTCTATTCATATTTCCTATTTCTTCATTATTCAGTCTTGGTAGGTTGCATGTTCTTAGGAACTTATCCATTTTTCTAGGTTGTCCAATTTGCTGGCACGTAATTGGTCATAGCAACCTCTTACAATCTCTTTATTTGTGTGGTATCAGTTGTAATGCCGACTCTATCACATGTGATTTTATTTGAGCCCTCTGTGCTTGCTTCGGCAGCACATATATTATTTGAGCCCTCTATGAGTATGGGTAAAGCCGTGTCTGCTTTGTTTATTTTTTTATTAAATGTATTGGGGTTAAATTGGTCAGCAAAATTATATAGGTTCCAGGTGTACAGTTCTTTATCATTTACACATTGCATTGTGTTCTTACCACCTATAGTAATTTCTTTTTCCACCACCATATATTTGAATTTCCCTCCCTCCTTTCCTACCCTTTCTCCCGTTCCTTCTAGCAACTACTAAACTATTGTCTGTATCCAAAAAAGTTTTTTTTTTTCCTATTTTGATTGTTGGTTATTCTGATCTTTAGATTCCACATATACGTGAGATCATATGGTATTTGTCTTTCTCAACAACATGGATGGAACTAGAAGATATCATGCTAAATAAAATAAGTTGGACTGAGAAAGACAAATACCATATGGTTTATCTTTTTTAAAAAGTCAGTTGTTTTATTGATGTTTTCTGTTGTGTTTTTAGGCTCTATTTCATTTATTTCTGCTCTGATCTTTGTTATTTTCTTCTTTCTACTAACTTCAGGCTTAATTTGTTCTTTTTCTAGTTCTTTGAGGTATACAGTTAGGTTGTTTATTTGAGATCGTTCTTGTTTCTTTATGTAAGTGTTTATCACTATAATCTTCTCTTTTAGAGCTACCTTTGTTGTATCCTGTAAGTTTTGGTATGTTGTATTTCCATTTTCATTTGTCTCAAGATACTTTTTAATATCTTCTTTGATTTCTTCATTGACCCACTGTTCAGTAGCATGTTGTTTAATTTCCACATATTTGTTCAGTAACATGTTGTTTAATCTCTATATATTTGTGAATTTTCCAGTTTTATGCTTATAACTGATTTCTAGTTTTATACCACCATGGTCAGAAAAGACACTTGATAAGATTTTAATCTTTTAAATTTTATTAAGACTTGTTTTGTGGCCTTATATATGGTGTATTCTAGAGAAGGTTCTATGTGTGCATTCAAAAGAATTTATTAAAATTTTCAATTGCAGGTGACATTCAATATTATTTTATATTAGTTTCAGGGGTACAGCATAGTGGTTAGACATTTGTATAATTTACAAAGTGATTTCCCCCCATTAGTTTAGTACATACTTGGCAGTATACATTGTTATTATAATCTAATTGACTATATTGCCTATCCTATACTTTACATCCCCTTGATTATTTTGTAACTATCAGTTTGTACTTTTTAATCCCTTCACCTTTTCTACCCATCTCCCAACCACTCTCCCATCTGGCAACCATTAGGTTTGTTCTCTGTATCTATAAATTGTTTCAATTTTGTTTATTTATTTTGTTCTTTAGATTCCATATACAAGTGGGGCCATATGATATTTGTCTTTTTCTGTTTGACTTATTTCACTTAGCATAATACCTTCCAGGTTCATCCATGTTGTCACAAATGGTAAATTTTCATTTTTTATGGCCAAGTAATATTCCACTATATATATATTCTTTATCCAATTGTCTTCTGAGGGGCACTTATGTTCCTTCCATAGCTTGGCTAGCATAAATAACACTGCAATAAACATAGGAGTGCATATATATATATTTAAATTAGTGTCTCGGATTTCTTTGGATTAATACCCAGAAGTGAAATTGCTGGGTCGCATCTTCCAAGAATTTAGAGAATTGTGAGACAGTTGAAGAAATTCATACACTGACTAGATATTTGATAGTAAAATTATTGTCTTATTTAGCTATGAAGAAATACAGTATAAATAACAAAATTTGGGTTTCATTTAGAATGGGTGAAAATGAATTCCTTTTCACTTCTGATATTTTATTGTAAGAATTAGCTCATTGGTAATGCTAAAATTTGTTTGGAATAGATGTTCCTAACCTCGAGAAGAAATGTGCTCATAGATAGGTTATTTAAATGTCAAAAACTTTTGTAAAGGAGCTAGCTCTAAACAAAGACATATCAATATTCAGGTATGTGATAAGCTCACAGGAAATAAAGTTGAGGAAAACCTGTTGCTTTGTTACCCATTGACAGAGTGTACCACAGGGGAAGATATTTTTTATGCAATCAACGGTTATTTCATTGAAAAGGACATTAGTTGCTCAAATTGTTGTGGTGCATGCACTGACCAGAGGCAAGTCTATGTCAGGCTGTTTTATAGGTCTATGTGGCTGTGTCACTGTTGCATTCATAGATAAAGTCTTGCATCCAGGCCTCTTCCTAGTGAACTGAAAGATGTTCTTGATGAGACTGTAAAAGGTTGTAAATTTCCTAAGTCATAATCATGAAACTTCAGATTGTTTAAGGCATGGTGTGAAGGAATGAACAGCATTCACAGCACATTCCTTTTGCCTATGAAGGTAACTACCTCATGGCAAAGTACTTCCATGAATGTTTAAACCTAGACATGAAGTCCAGATATTTTTTGAAGACCTTTGTTTCCCTCTTGCTCCAAAGTTTCAGGACAGTGATTGGCTTCAAATTGGTGCATATTTATCAGATATTTTTCTAGAAATAAACAAACTCAACTTGGGACTTCAAAACAGCTCAATCACTGTATTCAAAGTAACCAACAAAATAGTCAAAGATTTAAAAACTGGACTTTGAGAAAACGTGTATTGAAAGAGGTCAGCCTAAAATTTTTGAAACTCTGCACAACTTCTTATCTGTGAATGACTTGCACCTATTTCAAAATGTGAAAGAGAATATTCTAAGTCACTTGCAAGGTCTTCCAGTATCCTTTTATAAGTACTTCTCTCAACGTGGAAAAGAAAACAACCGATTTGCAGATTCCTTCAATGAAGAATTCTTCAAAGAAGCTAAACCATCAATGAAAAAGAACAGTTATTCAAACTTTCAAGTGATTCTTCTTTAAATTCTGATTTTAAAAGAAAGCATTTTATTAGTTTCTGGGTAGATGTCAGAGAGGAATATGAACAGCTCAGTGAGAAGGCACTCAAATACCTCTTGCTATTTACTAATATGAACTAGTGGAAAGAGCTTTTTCTTCTCACACCGTCATAAAAAATAAGTACCACAACAAGCTTAATGCAAATCCAGATTTTGTATCTTGTACCTTTTGAGCCTGATTTCAAGAAACTAAGTGCATTAAAGCAAGCTCCACGATCTCACTAACAATGTTTCAATTGGCTAATGATCTGCGTAACAATTATTACAGACTTTTCAGATAACACAAGTAAATGTTATTAATAATAAATTAAAAGTTTGTTAAATACTTGATCATCATTATCAATATTTAACTGTGTTATATTGTAAAATTAAACCTGTGGTTTGTACTTTCAGTGTAGCAATTTTTCTTTCTTATTACCTCACTTGCACTATTGTACATGAAGATAGGCACTGAACAAAAGTGTCAGTATTTAAAAACAACCGTTTTAAAAACAAAGGGTACAATTCTACAAATAGCTTTAAAAGGGGTACACAAGTGGCAAAAGGTTGAGTACCACTGATCTAGAGGTTGACGAACAATGGCTTCATGGAGGGGCCTTCCTGAGGGCAGGGATACAAGCCAGACCTGGAGTGAGATGCTGCCTGTGGACGGACACAGTGAAAAGGCTAAGAGGGAAGGACTCTCTCTTGTGACTGATGCAACATAATCAGGAAGATGAGCATGGTGGCTGTGGAGTCATGCAGTCCGGGCTGGAAATCTCACTTTGTTCCCTCCTATGTTGTTACCTTTTATCTGTTCTTAATAGTCGCCAACTATTAAGAAAAGTCATTTATGCGAAGTACCTACTATATCTAGTACAGATTTGGCAAGCATCACTGTGCATTTCTTTCCCTTCGAGTCTTTCTTTACATAGGAAATGGCACAGTGAGCAAATCAGTTTATTCACTACATACTTGAAGCTCATCTAGTTATAGTTAGAGCCCCTAGGTTTGCCTTAGGAGCCTGCTGGACGTGGGACTTCTGGGAGAGCTTTGATCTTGTGAGTATGAGACCAGGGTGGGTGATACTCTCTACTGTGGTCACTTCAGGCCAGTGTTTTTCAACCATTAGTGGTTTAAGAAATCAATTTTGTGGGCTAGAACCAGCATTAAAAAACAAACAAACAATACAGTAGAGTAGAACTAAGCCTAACAGATGTGGCTGTATCAGTTACACTGCCCAAAGTAAGGGTTTCAGTAACCAATGTGTATGTGAGTGACAGGGTTGCAATGTGAAACATGCTTTTTACTGAAGGTTGTGGTCTAAAGGTGAAGACAAGCAAACCATCCCTCCAGTTATGGCCTGGAGGATCAGAGATTTTATTTAGGAAGTTCTATCTGCCATGGGAGTTCAGGCCTCCGAACAATAAATTCCTGAGGAGAGCTTCATACCACTTGCAGTAGTTCTGGGGGTCTGTTGGGGAGGAATTTAATTTGACCTACTCTGGGTAAAGCAGATGGAAATGCTAGTCTGGAATTCCACACCAGATGCAGAAGAATGAGGGCTACTTGAATGGTTGAACAGTTCCCACTGATCGTTTGTTGCATTAAAAAGCACCAGCATTTGGCTCCAGGTAATGGGGATCTGAGGAGTATGGAGTAGGAGAAGCAGGTGGAGAATGAGATGTGGCTGGGCCGTGGGGGGAGGGGGGAGGTCGAAGTGACAGTTGCAGAATTATGAAACTTCACTCACTCAACATGTACCTGCCGAATGTCTGCTATGGGCCGGGTCCTCGGTTAGGCCTTGGAATGCACAGCTATAAAGGTCCAGCACTGCTCCTGCCTCACAGAGCACTGTATCTAGTGGAAGCAGAAAAGGACCTGCCAATAAATCGTTTTATTCAGTGAATGATATTGTTTACCTATCAAGATGTAAAGTATCCCTGGGCATGATATGGGATAGAAATAGCTTTTTAACTATTTGTGATACATATATTGATATTTTGTTCTTTGTTTCTAGTTTCGAAACTAGCTGAAGGAAAGCAATGAGATGCTGCCAGTGTAAGTGCACAGTGGCAAGTTCTTCCCCTTTTTCCTTCCCTCCCTCCCTCCTCCCTCCCTCCCTTCCTTCGTTCCTCCCTCCCTCCCTCCCTTCCTTCCTTCCTCCCTTCTTCCTCTCTGTCTGTACACACACACACATGCACACACGCACACACTCACATGAACACTACTAAATTAAGTTCCTTTTCATCACGTGGTTCTCAGTGTTTTTCAGGGGGCCAGTGCTCCTCAGTAGCAGAAAGCTGTCCTAACCCACACGCAACCGTTGGAAAAACTCATGTGCAGAGGAGTCCTCAGCACACCACTGTTCCCACTTACGGAGCCAGCACTTGTCATTCTATGTATCAAAAATACTTGTTGTCATTTGTTAACAGTAATAATTGTCCCTTGTAGAGACTGTAGATAACACCAAAATGTATACACCTAGAACTCTTTGATACATGGAAATTGTTGCTAGAAGCCTCCTTAGAGTGTTTGTTTTTCCAGGCTATCATATGTGAAGAGGAGAGGAAAGAACACATTTCAACATGTTAATAAATTTGCAAAGCTTAGGAACAGTACCAAAATGTGTCTTTTTTCCAGAGCTAAATCATTCTCTTTGTTTCTTGTAGGAAAACATACAGAAACCTTTCCTCCTTCAGGCAGGCTAGGGTGGTGACAAGTATAAACCTCACAGAACTATTCTTGGCCACCTGGTGCTGTGTCCTGCTCTCTAAGCAGGAGGGAGAACACTGCTGCTGACGGTTTAGAATGAAGGTAATATGGTTTAGAGAGCACTTAGGGAGAAAAGTCTTGCATTAATATTTGGGTAGTGGTTTATATAGAGCAGTGGTTCTCAACTAGAGACGATGTATATTTAAGAATCAGGTGATGCTTTATCCAAACTACACAGGCCCTTTCTGCTGTCATATCCTGCCAAGTAGATGAACAGGAGTAAAATGTATGTGGTTCAGCGAAGCTCCCCAGGTCATTCTCATCCTGTCCCTCTCCCTCCCACCTACTGACACAAAGGGGAAGGAACCTAAATCCTCCTTAGATACAGAGAATGGATGGGAAAAGTACAAACATTGGAAACCGGAGTCCAGAAAAAAGGATCGACAGCAGAATGCATCTTTCCCTGCAAGAAGTGTCCTCTGAACTTCCTAAACGTGGCTTCCTGGTCATCAGCACGATGTGACGAGACAGAGAGAGTTCTTTGTCAAGGCTTGTTATCCCAAAGTTGGTAAATAAGGCCTGCAGCTGAAATGCTCTTTGCCTTCTGAGTCACACACATTGTTGGCACCGTTTTGGAGCCCAGTGATGCAATGTGTTGTTTTGGCCGGCCTGGTTGGAAACCCTGAGCAAACAAGTCATCTGATTTAAAAGAAAATAGCAGCAATTATTTTCAGTAAGTGATTTAAAATTTTTTTCAATCTTTTTGGCTCTTATATTTTAGACATGTCTCTTGTAAGTAGCAAATAGTTGGATTAAAAAAACCCCAGACCATTGTATCTTTCAACTGATTTTATGTGTGTGTATATAGGATATATCGATGTATTACTCCCATATATGTTATGTATATAATGTATCATTCATCTTATTTTTGCCATTTGTCCCACTTGTTTTTGTTTCTTTTTCTCTCATTTTTGGCCTTTTGAAAAATTTTAACCTTCTCCTGTTAATTTGAAAAGTAATATACTTTGTTCTTATTCCTATTTGTTCAACATATGTACACACCAAATTCTAAAGTTGATTAGTAAATTTAACCTCCTATTGACAATTCAAGTGACTTAGAACACTTTTACTTCCATTTACCTTACTTCTGACTTATGGTATACAAGGTCTGACAATTAAGTTCATGGACTCATGCTGGAAAAATTGCTGCATACCTCATTGCTAAATACCTCTGCGGTCACCTTTGAAGTACTCCCCTTGGGAAGCTATGCACTGACACCAGGGCCTAGTCCATCCGTCAAAGCACTTTTGGAACTCTTTTTCTAGAATGACCGTCAGAGCTGTCTTCATATTACCCTTGATGTCCTGAATGTCAAGATGTCTTCCTTTCAATATTTCCTTTATCTTCAGGTAAAGAAAAAAGTCGGGAGTTCCCTGGTGGTGTAGTGGCTTAAGGCTTTGGCTGTCAGCGCTGCGGCCTGGGTTCGATTCCCAGCCAGGGAGCTACCCACATACCAAAAAGCAAAAAAAAAAAAAAAAAAAAAAAGAAAAAAAAGAAAAAAGTCACTGGGGGCCAGATCAAGGTGAGTAGGCAGGGTGTTCCAATACAGTTATTTGTGTACGGGCTAAACACTCTCTCACAGACAGTGCTGTGTGAGCTGGTGCATTGTTGTGATGCAAGAGCTTGAGTTGTTGGTGAAAAGCTCAGGTCGTTTTCGTCTTTTTCACACAGCTTTTTTAGCACTTCCAAATAGTAAACTCAGTTGACTGTCTAGTTGATATTAATTCATAATGAACAGTCTCTCCAGTATCAAAAAAGGTTAGCAACATCATTTTGACTCTTGATTTGGACTGAAAAAACATTTTTATTTGTGGAGAATTGGCTGACTCCCATTGTGCACTTTGATGCTTTGTTTCAGGGTCGTATTGGTACACCCATGTTTCATCACCAGATAAGAAGAGCCAAAACATCATCTTGCCTCTCTGAAAGGTCTTGGCAAACTTTGACTCTCCTTTGCTTTTGTGCATCAGTGAGCTCCTTCGGGACCATTTTTGCACACACCTTTCTCATGCCGAGATTTTCAGTTAAGGTTTTTCTGTTTCTCTATTGATGTTTACTTGGTCTGCTATGCTTCTCACAGCCAGCCGATGATTTTGATGCACAATTCAATGAATTTTTGCACTGTCTACATCAGTTCTGCTCATTACTGGCCTCCCTGACCTCTCTTTATCAGTGAGGCTTTCTCTCTCCTCAGAAAAATGTTTAATCCACTTGTACACTACCATTTGCTTAATGGCATTATCCCTATAAACTTGGACTAGAATGTCCCTGATTTCACTTCCACTCTTGCCAAGTTTAACAAGAAATTTAATGTTTGTTTGTTGCTCAACATTCTCCTGACAGCACACAAAAACATGCAACACCAGCACTCGCAAGACACCACATGCTGACACAAACACAGCTGTGAGATCCAGCTCTACCAAGGTTATGAAGCCTTATCAAGTTGTTTGTACAGTGCTGCCAATGTAAGTGCATGGTGCCAAGTTTGAGAACTTAACTGTCAGACCTCGTACTGGTAGATTTTAAATAATAATTTAAGTCATTGTTGTTTTCATATAGTCAATTTTGTTTTGTTTCCCCATACATATTTACTGCTTCAATTGCACCACATTCCTTTCTCTCTTAGAATTTCTTAGTGCAGGTATGCTAGGGCAAACTTTCAGTACTTGGTGATCTGAAAATGCCCTTATTTTATTCTCATTCTTGAAAAGTATTTTAGTGGCAATAGGATTCCATGTTGGCAGGACTTTTCTTTTAGGACATTGTCCTTTTAGATTGTAGGATTGTCTTCTGGCTACCACAGTTGAGAATTCAGCTGCCATCTTCTTTCTTTAGAATGCAATCCTTTTTCCTCTTGCCGGGTTTTAAAGATACTCTGCTCTTGTTGATTTGCAGTTTCACTATAATGTGTCTGAGTGTGGATTTTTAAATTTATCTTGCTTGGGATTCAAACAGCTTTTTAAATCTTTTGATTGTTGTTTCTTATCCGTTCAGGTAAATCCTGAGCCCTTAATATAGCCTCTACCCATTTTGTCTTTCGTCGTCTGCTAAAGCTCTGAAGACACACAGTAGGCCCTTTCACTCTTCGGTGTTGCTTAACTTCTTTTTGCTTTTGCCCATTTGTCGTGTGCTGCATTCTGAATAAATCTTTCGGACCTGTCTTCCCTTTGGTTTCCCTATGACTGCATAGTCTAATTTTAGTTTCTGTATTTTTTAATTTCCACAATTATATTAATCCCTTTTTTAGATCTGTGAAGTCATTTAAAATTTTTCCTATTCTTTGCAGGTATTTTCAAGCTATTTTTAAAATAAAGATATTAAGCACAGTTATTAATAATGTCTCATACTTTCAGTATCAGGACTTTTTTTTGTGGATTCTTTTTCTGCCACTCTCACTCATGATATCTTTTTTGTGTGATTACTTTGTGAGTAGCATTTTACTTAATTCTTTCAGGAATTCTTTAAGGCTCAGGATGAGAGTATCTTTTCAGAGAGAATGCACATTCTATCAGGCATTAGGAAACTCTGAGTCCACTTTAAATTTATAACTTAAGGCTTTTGTAATATTAGAGGGTGTGAATTTGGACTGCAAATAGGCATAAGGACTTGTTTGCGATGACAACTTTTTGGAGATTTTTTTTAACTTGGTCTATCCAAAGTTAAAGCAACTTTTCTGACAGTGCCCTAGTGGTGTGGGGGTGGGTTTACTACTGGTTCATCCTCATCTCGAAGTGTATCCCTTTGGGGGGAATGTGTGTTTTATTTCTGTTCACCATGTCCTGTCAGGCCCTAAAATTGAAGCTCAGAGTCCACAGTTTTGGTAAATGGCCCAGGACAAAAGCACCTTCAGTGACTGGATCTCTCGTCAGGGTTCCATTTTCACTTGAATTTTGACTTGGTAATGTCTTATTGTCCTGTTAGGTCAGGGTTTTTACATTATAATAATAAAGTTACCCATTGTTTTTATTGTTTTCAGTAGGAATGTGGTCAGAATTCCTAGCCTGCTTACATAACTGGAAACAGAATCTTCTAGTTATAAAAATGCAAAGAAATCTTTTATCAAAAGTTTGGTGTTGCTGGAATTTCCTAATTTTCCCACAGCACATGGTCAGATTTCTTAATTTACTTTCTAAACTTCTGTTTCTCTATCTGTAAAAAAGGCATTTTAAAATAGCCACCAATTTTGGAATCTGCATCAATGAAGTCCAACCCTTTGAGAGTTGCATTAAAATTATATTTATTTACTTTGCCTTGTTCCAAAACAATATAAGGTGATTAAAAATTAAAAATTCCCAAGGGTGCCAATGGAAGTCCAAATAGAGAGGTAAGGAAATTTGGGAGCATGTGCCCTGAATTCTAATTTCTGTTTTGTAGTTAACTAGAGTTCTCAATGTGGTCTGAGAAACCACCCCCTTAAATTACATGCACATTGTTTTATTTGCAAATGGAATTTTTTTTTTGTGCTTTAAACAAATTCTCAGAGGTGTTAAGACCCAAGGAAAGTTATGAACTACTGAACTACATACAAGGTCATCTTAGGCAAATAATGTATCTTGTTTTAACCTTAGTCACCTGTGTTTTGAAGAAACATTACTTCATGAATTTGTTAAGATTTTCCAAAAACACATGTGAAAATGCTTTGTAAGTTATCTTTTAAAAACTTAGTAAAAGAGTCCACTCTTTTGAAACAATTATTAAAATGGTCGGTAGACTCTCCGTTAAATGGCACCCATGGGGATTGGTAGATGCCAGATAAATGTAAGCAGACTGTTCGTTAACTGGAAGTCAAGCAACTGGCAGGTTGTTTGAGATTTTGCCAGTTGCTCGAGTTCCAGTTAATGGAAAGTCTACTGTATTATAGAGGGTATCAAAAGAAGGTAGAAAAGTGTTTATCTTAATGACACTTATTCAACAAATATTTGACTATCTACTGTGTGCTGAACGCAGGAGATAGAAATGAATAAAACACCATCCTCTGGCACCTTGTATAAGATAGAACCATGGACTGAGTGCTGTTTTATAAATATACTCAATACCTATAGAGGCTAGAGGAAGGAGGGCATGTGAGATGGCAGAGTAAGCCCACTGAATCCTTAGAGGCATTGTCATCATCTAATCAACTATAATGATTTAGCCAAGTTAGGCATTCCTGGCTGAAGGTCAGCATAAGCAAGGCAGAGAAATAGAGAAAATGGTGTATAACATGTGTCGGCATGCATGTGTGTGAGGCAGACCAAGTCAGTGATGCTGGCACAGAAAACGAGGACAAGACATGTATCTGTGTAGCATGGGCCAGATCAGGGAGGGTTTTGTGTCTTAGTCTAGATTCTCAGCATTAGCCTGTAGGCTAAAGGCAAGCACCAAATACTTTAAACAGGGAACCAAAATTACAAGATGTTGTTAAGAATATTCCAGTAACAGAATGGGAGGAGAGGGGGCTGAGAATAGAAAATCTAATTAGAGCTTTTTACATCGTTTCAGGAAGAGATCTGTGAATTTGAAATGGGAGTTGGAGAGAAGATCAGAGTATATAATGTTACTTAGTAAGTATATCAATAGGAATGTGAGGTTGATTACATGTGTGGGGTAATGGAAAAGTTAAGTCGCGCTTCGGTGGTTGGTTGAACTTGCAAATGGAGCAGACGGGAAATCTAAGTTTGGACTTGTTGCGTTTGAGTAGATATCTGGGTAGAAAAGCATGAGAGGGAAATGCAGAGATCTGGGCTACAGATATGAACGTATGAAAGCACTAGTGGATAGCGGAAACCACGTGAATGGCCAAGATACATATGAAGATAAATGGGAAATGCCAACATTTAAAAGGTAAGTGGAGATGATGGCCAGAGAGATAAGGGCCTCAAGATGTTACAACATAGAAGACAAAGTATCTCCAGGAATGAATTATCAGCAGTGGCAAATACAGGAGCAATCCTCTGGTAAGGTAAGAACTCACGTATTTATCTGATAATTGAGAGGTCACTGTTTTTACGAAGGAAGAAAACCAGATTGGAGAAGTGAGGGAGTAAATGGAGAGGAGATGTACACAGCTCGTGAAGTCTGGATACGAAATGTGAGATCGGAGACCAGAGCTGGTGTTACCAACAGAAGCACGTTTTGTACCTTAAGGGTGTGAGAAACTACAATATGTTTATTGGCTGAGGAGGAAGGAACAGAAAGGGAGAAGATGAAGGCAAGAGTTGGTTTTTCCCAGGCTCAGGATTCTGGTAGAAATCTTCAGGCCACTCAGGAAGACCTAATCAGAATGAAACTTGTGGCTCATTCATCAGGAGACCTCCTAAGTACAAGAGTTAATCCATCTTAATAAAAACTATAGAATACCATCCCTAGTTTAAGTCAAAGAAGTAAAAGCTCAGTAGCCATTACAAATTTAATTAAAAAAAAAAAAAAATAGAAAGCTGGTCAGGGTAACTGGCAGGCTACACTTCAGCATAAGCCCTGAAAAGTGATACAAGCTTCAGGTCCCTTGTGACTATACCAATTAAGTCACCAAAAGTCCTGTATACCAATGAGGTAACAGGAAAATCGGCCCATGTGATGGCATGCAGGTAAATTCCTGATTATCTAGGGCCCATTTTTATGTCAGTTAAAAAATTTTTTTTGGTGATGTTGATAAGTTGAACGATTCTAAAATTCCTTTCAAGAACATTATTTCCCTTTGCTGAAATAACTTAAATATTCTAATTAAGTTTTAATGGAATGAAGAACTGTGAACCAAATATAGAGTTGTCTCTGGGGAACAGAAAATTAGAGAAACCTTTGAATAAAATGATAATTTAAAATTAGATAGTAAGAACCTGAATACTTGGGGAGGTGACTGATTTTAATTGTCTGCAGAATGCTTTTTTGCTGGTCTTTAAAAAATAAAATGTAAATCTTAAAATATTCAAAACAAAAATTTAAAAATGTATTTAACCCTCCCAGCCCGCTGTACCGATTTGTCGGTCGTGTCCGGACCTGCCGCCAGACCGCGGTACTTAGTGTTCGGTACTTTGCCTCGTACGTGAGAAACATGACTCCAAGTTCCATCTTATTCTGACCGCTTGTTTGCATGGAACTAACATTTTTCTCTATCATGTTGGTTTTTTCTCTTTAATGCTCAGGAGCCCAGGTATAGGGGACAGTTAGGTTCAGGGCCTCAGGTCTGGTAGGGTTAAAAGCTTGAACACTTGGGTCTGTATCACTGAAAGGGGTATTTGTAGCAAGCTAATAAAACTTAAGAAAATTTTGATCTAGATTATTCGTTCCATCAAGTCAACAAATACTGTTTGAATGCCTGACAAAGGACATCAAACTGTTGGTAACTGTACACACTTCTTAATCATGTACTTGTCACACATGCTCGGACCCTTCCAGGAAGCTGAGCTCCTTCTGCAGGCCCACCTGCCTGAGTCAGTAGACACCACTGCCTGATTGCTTTGAGGCTCACATCCCTCCTCATTGCTGCCTCCTGACCTGGTTCCTTCCTTCATTCACTCAACACTTTGGCACCTGATTTGGCTTTCCTCTCCACTATAACTTCTGCTATCTTTCTGGAGGATTTTATTGTCCACTTGTACAATCCACTTGTCCTTTCACATTTCTTGACCTTGTCTCCAATGATCTTTACTTCATTTAGCCACTGCAAGGTTACACCTTGGATCATACTACACCATGAACTTGCTCCCCTAAATCACTAAATCCAAGCATCATGGTCTCAGACTAGTGTTTCTTGTCCTTCTAAACCTGCTTATTCAACAACTCCCAACAGATCAGAGCTGTCATCAGATGGTCCATCGGATTCTGTCTTCCCAATACTTTGTGATGCCTTCATGTCCTTACCTATCCAGTTTACATATCTTGGACCATTATTTCAACAATTCAATTATTTTAGTAACTATCCAATCATCATCTTTTTCTTTCAAAATTATTAAGTAAAATCCCAAGTATCTCCATGTTCTTGGTCCGTATCCAGGCATCTGGGTGCTAGTAGAGAGGGCAAAAGAAAATCTTAATAGGCAATTTTCATTATAAGTTCTTAATCACCAGAGACGGGTCCTCCACACTGTTCTACAGTCCTACTACTCCTCTGGTGACTATTCTGCACAGTTAACTATTTATCTCCACTTAAAAACTCCAATCACCTTTGGTCTCTGACTTCACAGAGAAGATCAAAGCCTACATACAAACCTATACTCTCCTCTTTTCTTCTTGAATAAAAGCATGCCCTCCTATCTAAGAGCCAATCCCTCCACCAGTGCTTTGGGCCTCATCCCCCTCCACCTTCTTTAGAACTCAACATCACCACCAATCCCTTTTGACTCTTACCGTCAACTTCTCCCTCTTCCCCAAGTCCTTTTCAGAGACATAAAGCAGTAGCTAAAAAGGGAAGGAAGATACACACCATCACCTCATTCTCCACTCTTCACATCCAAAATTCAGAGTTGTACACAGTAGCTTCTTTCTGATATCTGACTCCATTACCTGGAAGGGAATGTCTCTAAGCCACCAATATTTCCAGGTTAAATGGAATAGATGCTTTTATTACCTTACTCTACTTGATCTCGTAGCAGCAATCAACACCTGTGCAAACTCTCTTCCTTTGGCTTTAATGACTTGATTCCTCCTGGTTTTCCTTTCATCTACCATTTGTCAGTCTCCTTTGCTCATCTTTTGCTATTTAACTTCCTAGAGTTCACCCTAGGTCCTCTTTTCCTTATATAGCAGAAATCGGCATTTTTTTCTTTAAAGAATCACATAGTAAATTATTTTAGTCTTTGTAAGCCATAAAGTCTCTGTCACAACTACTCAATCCTGCTACTATAGCATGAAAGCAGCCACAGACAATAATTAAACTATGGGTATAGTTGTGTTTCAATAAAACTATAAAAATATATGGTGGGCTGGATATGGCCTGTGATTTGCTAGGCTGTATTCTATACTCTTTACCTAGAGAAGTATCCTTTCCTGTGTCTCCAGTGACCATCTATACATCAAATCCATACCTTGAGACCCTTCTGTCCCCAAATCTGTATATCCAACTTCCTGATATTCATATTTAAATGTATCAAAAGCATCTCAAATCTTTCAACAGAAATTTTGCCATTCCCCTCAAATCTGGTCTCCTTTCAGTGTTCTCTCTTAGTAAAAGGCACTGACATTCACAGTTGCACAAAGTAGAAACAGGAGTCACCTCTGATGCCTCTCCTTCTCTAATTGTCTAATTGTTTGAACTGGAGGAGTACCTAAAAAAGGCAAGTCTGGAAATGTCATTATTTGAAGCACACAGTCAAATTTAACATTTCACTAATAGAGCTAAACTTTATTTCCATGTTTATTACATGTTTATTTTTGATGCTGAATACATATTAGAATTGATTTAACATACAACTTTGGAGAAAAGCTGACATTCTCCACTGAATGGGTTAAAAAGGAATGTAAAACTACAAAATACTTGTTTTAAGTGTTGAATTCTAAATTATGGCAAACAGAACAATAAATACCTTGCCATTTTTCTCTTTCTAGTTTTCCAAGATGAATTTCATTAAAAAATATTTTTTGTAATAATTTATTTCAAGGAAGAAAATAAGGGATACTCATTAAAACCATTTTAAGTATAGATTATAAATGAAGAGTCTTAACACAGAACTCCTATCTCCTATTTAAAATACAAATACTTCATGATATTAAGGATTGAAGGGGATAAACTGATCATCAGTTGTAAATCTAGTGACTTAAGCAAACCCAACACATGGCATTTTGTTGGAATAGTTAGGTTGATTTAAGGGTGACACACAGCAGAGTTCTGTCTGATATCTAGTTAATCACTGCTACTCAGCTGGCCTAATACTAAGTGATGGAAATTCAGAATTAATCAGCTCCAAGTGGCTAAGAGCTAACAAAATTAATCATTCCACCCCCCAAATCTATGGCCATGTACAAACGTACAGATTTTAGCATTCACTGAGTTTTAAAATAAAACTCTTCTAAATACTCTGAAACTGCTGAAATTCACCATACACAAAGAATATTGTCTGTAGTGTAATTCTAATGTTTGAACAAAATTAAATTTATGGGTGGTTATCAAAGTTATTATTAGTAATAGTTTATCTTTTAATTCTCTATAAGCCCCTTAGCACATTTTGTGAAGGTGTGTTCTTTTTATACTAATCTTTACTTAGTAGACATCTTTAAAAAAATCAGCTTACTATTATTTTCTACCAGAAATTATAGGATATTTTTTACTGAATGTTTACTTTTCTCATTAAATAAATTTTTAGAATCATATGCAAAAATCTGTATTCTTTTTAATGATGCTTTCAAAGGCATTTAATAAAGGTAACTCACCTCTTATTATTCTACTGTTAAAATACTTTCTCATGTAACTCTTTAGGATAGATGGTTTATGGCTTTTCAATTTTTAAAAATTCACATTTAATGTCATGTTGTTAAAAGCTTTTCTAAATCAGTCTTCCAGTATCACATTCTTAAATGAGAAAAGAAAGGACAAGAGACAAACTCTGTATTATCTTAGCCTCCTCCCTTCCTTAGAAACCAAGAAACTCTTAAAATTCAAGGCACACTCCTTTTTTTATTTTCTTAGAACAGGGAGGGGTTGAGATATTTTGGGCTTTTTGGGCTACCAAGTGGTCACTATTCCAATTACTTGATTTCTACTGCTGTCCTGAGAAAGCAGACATAGGTAAGATGAACGAGGTTGGACAATTAATTTTACGAACTCATCCTAGAAATACTGCCACATACCTCATTGCTGAGTAAGTTGTCAGAGCCTTGGTGTAACTATGACACCTTACTGAACTGGTTGTACAGTGCTGTCAACATAAGCACATGGTGGCAAGTTCATGAACTTAATTGTCAGATTTTGGGTATAACAGCTCTGATGGTCATTCCAGAAAGAGTTCCAAAATTGCTTTGAAGGATGGACTAGGAGCTGGTGTCAGTGCATAGCTTCCCAAGGGGAGTACTTTGAAGGTTAGTAGTGATATTCAGCAATGAGGTATGTAGCACTTTTTCTAGCATGAGCTCATGAACTTAACTGTCAGACCTCATATTTACAAAAAAAGAGCAGTCCAAATTTGGCCTGTGGACCATAGTTGTCCAATCCCTGCCTCAGAAGAACAGACCTTAATATAAAGCATCATCTAAAAACCCAAAACACTGGTCTCTAGTTAGATGTGATGACTGACTCAGGATCTAGCAGTTAAATCACTCTAGAACATTTTGATGTTGAACACTTCAAATTTAGCTAACTTTTTGCTTTTGGCTAAGATTCTTCTATTCAAACACATGTTGTCATAATTTTCATTGGGGATAACTTATCTTCATTTAAGAACTTGCTAGAGTTTTATTTATTGAGGGATTCAGTTTAAATAAAATTAATGATGACCATACAATTTAATATCCAATTTAATTTTTAAAAAAACTTAATGAAATGTATAAAAGAATCAAAAAATTTAGAATAAGTACACTCACTACCCATTCCAGTAATTAATTTAAGTCATGTCAACTATAGAATAGGAAAAATAAATTCAGAAGTGTAATTACTTTAAAATACACTACTTCCACTTTTGTCAGTATATTACATTTATGTATATATTCTATAGTGGAAGCAGAAATTCTCTCTAAAAACATTATCTCCTTAAAATCTTGAGGTGCATTTATAGCCACAGGCAGTATCTAACATATAAAATTGCATTACAAGCCTTTCAAATTTGGCATTTCACTGGTAAAATACAATGACTACCGTATATAATCACTGTACAGTGCCTAGACATTCCAGTAAGAACCATTATTTTCTTTAATGTAGAATGATTAATACATATTCTACAAGGGGCAGTGAAGTTAGTAATTCTATAGGGTATGTCCCGACATAATTTTCAAATTGTACAATAACACAAACAACTTTGTTAAGGCCATGTTTTATTTGCTGATTAATGGACAAAAGGCAATGTAATTTATTTTCAAGTATTTTCTTGAAAGTCTGTGCTCATAAAAATCATGAAAAGTTGGAAAGACTGTTAAATCATTGAAACTTTAAATATATCTTACACAATCTTGTTTGTACAAAAATACAAGTTAAATATAAACATAAAGCAATCATGATAATTTTATGTAAATCTGTTTTATGTGATCTTCAGTTATATATAAAAGTTTCTTGGTTCTGTTATTTGTGAAAAGATCAATACCAGATTGAATTACTATCTATTGGCAAAGGGCCCTAAAAAGCTTACTTTAGCATTAATCTTTTACGATTAAGTGCAGTTCCTAATTTGAGATAACCTAAACACTGGGGGAAAAAAAGAAAAAAATGAAAGGGCAGTATGTCCATAAACCAACAAATAATTTGGCTGTAATGTATCATAAAACACAAAGAAACCTCACACATCTGTACAATAAACATCATGTATTACACACATACAGGTGTGTACGTGCATGCACGTACACACACACACACACACACACACACACACACACTGACAAGCGCATAGACCCACTCATAAAACAAAGCCTAATGAGGTGCAGCTTCCAGTTCGATATTCAGTCTTGCATTTTTTCTTACTTCATCAAATGAATAGCTTTTTGTCACCTTCCCATTCTTGAAGACAGTATGGAGAAGATCCTGCAGAAATATAATAATACTAAAATTTAATAATTAGACTATGAAGAAAAGTAAGTAATGCTTTGATGGATTAGACTGACAGTTAAATACATGGAGGTGGGGATGGTGTTCAAATTATAATATGATTTTATACACAAAGAATGCTGGTGGCACAGGCAGAGAGCAAATGGCTATGTAGAAATATTTAAGTTTATAACAGGAATGATCTATTGTATTCTTAAAACAGTTTTTCGTAAAGAAGAAACAAAAAGCTTAACTGACCCATCTTTTTTTTTTTTTTTCAGATGAAAGATGCTTAGGGTTTGGTTGCCCAGAACTATGGCTGTCATTAATAACCATGATTGACAGCAAAGCAAGGAACACCTGCCAGACCTTCCCTGGTTCCTAGCCAACAGGACATCAGTTAAACTCATCAACCTGTAATTTAATAAATTTCCTAGTCACCGAGTTTTAGCCTTAAAACAAACACCCCTAAAAAACAAGAAACCAAACCTAAACAGAAACAAAAATAACTATTGATTTCTTGACTAATGCACAGTGACTGATTTAAACTTTGTGTACATGCCAAAAGTCACCAAAATGTAATACATTACATCCATGCAAGGGTAACAAAGATAAACTAAGAAATTAGGACTAAATTCTCTTTTGACTCTGATAAAGCCACTCCTGTCTCACTAAACAATTATCTGCCTCTAATTTTTCTTTGAAAAATCCATAAGTAATCTGTCATGCATAAGTTTTCCTAGTTTATCTAGTCTGAAGATTGCAATACATATGACATTTACTATTTTCGTCACTGTGTTGTTTCAAATCACACTGATCTAGCTGCAGTAGTTTCTTTCATGAAGTTAAATATAATCTATCCAGAAATGGTGGTTCCTATTCAAAATGCTTAGATGATTATAAATTGATTATTGCCTCAAATGTTCTAGAATATCACCCACATACTCAAATTAATGCCTTTTTAAAAGTAATAGTTATGACTATTAGTTATACAACTATTACTTGTTGTATAAAGTGACTTTAGTCCATCTGGGATAAACTAATTCAGCTATGAGTTAAGTGAAGGCCACTAAAGAACTGCATTAACAGGCAAAATAAAGGGATCTAATTTAATTTATTTATTTTTTCACTTAGTATTTATTTGTCTTTTTCTTCTTTTTTTGCCTATTAGATTAGATTCTGAGTCAGTTAAAGACTGATATTTAATACAGAGAAGTATTCTATGAACTTGTTGGATGAACTGGAGGAGTGAATGAAGATAGTTTCCACTCTTAGTCTTTTTTGTGGGGGGAGGGGAGCAATCAAGCATAACTATTCATGGGCAGAGAAATGTGGAAGAAGAATAGCTTCCCTGTTAAGTTCCAGGAGTCTGTGTCCACCTTTCTAATGCGTGAGAGGTTTTGGTAGGTGGCATCCCCCTTCTATTTCATTTTCTTATACAGTGCATGAAGTGGGAGAAGCTGACTTGAAATTAATTTCTGCCTTAGTCATTTTTTTCTTCTTTAACTTTTAATTAACTTGCTGCCTTCTTCAGTATCTTAATAAATTTTGAGTTTCATTGTTATTAGTGACCAAGACAATGTTCTTCTCTAAAATAAGGGTTAGAAAATCCTCTAAATTATTAACAAGTACCAAGATGAGGAAGGAGGAGGTTATATTAACATCAACGAAGATGGAAATGAAAACTGCCAGACTGAGAAACAACCTCCCAGCTGCTGTGGAAACCTAAAGGGAGAATTTGGAACTTGAAAGCAACTTTTCGGTACTTCAGCTATTCCTTAAATGCAATAAAAAAGAAACAAATGACTTTCCCCCATGAGACTGGAAAATGGATTCCTTTCAATGGAAGATAATGTACCCCTTCTTTCTGTGATAAGATTTCTAAGTTGTAAATCCAGACCTCCATTATCTGATAAAGAAATCTAATTTTAAAAGTTTGTTTAGGAACTTATATAGTTTCCATTAAAGATAACAGAAAAAATTATTTCATTCTGGCTGAAAATTGTAAAAGAATATAATAAAAATTACAGAATATTTGATATGGTATAAGAAATCTTAATAAATTAGTGTTTATGTTTAATGTAAACATTTCTCTGAATATGAATAATCATGAGTAGTTTCTCTTTAAAAGTGAATTCTTTTTTCAAATATAGTGGCTTAAAAAACCAGAAATGTATAACTTTTGAGTTTATGAATATAAATGTACTTTTTTATGTTAAGCTCATATGGACTACTTTAACACACTAAAGTTTTTTCAGTTTGGTTGATTTGAATCAGAAAACTTGGTTAAATCTAAGTGTCACCATTAATTAGTTATATAATCTGAATCAAGTCATGCAGTTTCTCAAATTACACTAAAATAAGTAATTTACCTTTGTAGTCCATACAATTGCTGTGAGAATCAAGTAAGACTGAAGAAAACCATATGAACTGGATTTTATTAAGTTTTTAAACATAGAATTATCTTTAATAACATTTTAGAATTTGAATAGCCCTTCTTTTATCTATTAAGATTATCAGTTCACTATAATATAAATAGCTATGAGAAATCTAAGAACAGCATCCTTTAAGTATGCTTAAATACTCTTCAGAAAAGTTTCACTGCTAACTGGCTGTAAGATAAGATCAAATACACAGCTTGCTGAAGCGCACAAGACTACTTCGGTCACTATGTAGAAAAACTTATTTTATTTTAATGTTACAAAGTATTTCACCCAATGTATGTACAAATCTCATATTTATGATCTAGTTACTTAAGTTTTTCATCTTATTTTGGTAAGCTAGGTTGGCTATTGCATATTTTACAATAAAACTGCTTTGTCTTTCTAGAAAAAAATTATTGTAGGAATAATTTAAAATTAAAATACAACATAAAAGCCTCTTCTCTTAATGTGGAGATTCAAGGTACTACTGTTAAAAACAAACACAAAAACAAACAGACAAACAAAAATCCCATCAGCATAGATACATACATGACCATATTCCTCAAGGTCTCCTTTTCCTTCCTCAAGTGTAACGAAATTCCCTGCTGGTGTCCTATGTAAAGATAATCGGCCCTTTTTGGACCTTTTGTTGGGATCAGCAACTGGGTCCTTGAAGACATTAATCTGGAATCCAAATTAAGAAAAGGAAGACTAATCATCAGAAACGATCACTCCCATGAAAAAAAATGTGTATACCTAATTTACATGTAAATTTTAAGGCACTTTAAGGTATAATGAGCCAATCCACACTGGGCTTTTAGAAACATAACTTTAGCACGTTTGGGAGGACAGAGTCCTCTGTAAGGAAAAAAGATACAAATAAAACCCAGATCTTGGCTGTGTTTCCTTACCACTACAAAATATCTAATATTCCATTTGTAGTAAGTTTTTGCGGTTAACGTGTGATCCTGAAAGTATCTCCTTTTACATTACAAATTGCTTCTAAACTGATCTAGGTATAGCACACACGTGGTATTGAAAAAAAAACTTATCAACCTAATTATATAATCTGTGGCAAGGGAACTAGGATTTTATGAAGGTAAAGGCTTTCCTACTTTTCCCTTTGGTTATTTTTTTACTCTATTACCCTTGTTACTGTGACAAGCAAAAAAGACCTAGAGAACCTGAAGTGAGCAGAACATGTGTTTCAGGATCAGAAATATAGCAGGCAAAACATAATAGGAGCAACTAGTGATGGCTCTGAAAGAGGAAACATATGGTTCACTTCCAGAATTCTCCAAAGAAAGATGGAGGTGAAGTAAAGCAGGGGATCAACCCAGATGTTCTTAAGAGAGTTGTCAGTAACCCCCACCCTCACCTGTTGACCCCGGTGTTGATTCTCAACACCATATGAAGATCTAGTGCGGTGATGTACAAACTTTTGGCTTCCCTGAGCCACAGTGGAATAAGAATTCTCTTGACCCACACATAAAATACATTAACACTATGATAGCAGATGAGCTAAAAAAAGAAAAAGGTCACAAGAAAATCTCATACTGTTTTAAGAATTTGTGTTGGACCACATTCAAGGCTGTCTTGGGCTGCAGGTGGGACATGCCTGATCTAGGAGAATTGTCGTTGAGCTGCCTAGTAGTTTAGATTCTCCTGTTCTAAGGCTAACAGAATGTGATTCTGGTTATCACAATTCCAACCACCTGATCTTCCTTCCTAAAATACTGTTTTGATAGTAATTACATACTTGCTTATCTTTTAATATATAATGGCTAGATGAGCTGACATTCCCACTTAAATATGGCCAACTTTTCGATTCAAAGTTAAATACTGAAGCAGTGTCCTGCTTCATGTCCTGCATTATGTCTCTTACATAATCTCTCTTATTTTTCCTCCTAAGTCATGTTATTCATTACCTAATGTCTCTTTTCTTTCTTTGTTTCTTAGTCAAGGTCAGAGGTACCTGACCATATTATTAACAGTTCAGGCCCATATTATCCTTTGACTACTTACTGCACTCAATAACTTACTCACTTACTCAATTACTTACTGCATTCAACAGGGATACATAAAGAAGGGACTAAAACAGGAGGTACTAAAAAATTAAGGTACATACCCCAAGGCCATTGGTTACAACATAACTACACTTGAAGGAACAATTCAAGAGATCTCTTGTTAACTTCTGTAGCAAAGCTCCACCAGAACCGAAGGAAACATTTTCAATACTCCATTTTTTTTGCTTCATGCCTTCTACAATCTGGAAGATTAAAAAAAGAAAACCTAAGTCATATGGAATAGGAAGGAGGTAATTTTCCATGGGCCAAACCTGACTTATCTATTATTTTCAACACTGCAAGATAAAAATATATAAACTCCAAGAACCTTAATCTTTTAACAAATCCACATTTAGAAAGGCAATCTTCTTAAATCCCAACCATCTAATTCTACTGTTACATGTGAGGAATCAAGATGGACACATACACAATTAATTTTAAAGTGGTTCCCTGGGCTATACTTAAACCCAGCCTATTATCTTTATTATTATATCTGAACCCAAAAGTACCCAAGGGCTCAGAATTCAGATTTATTTCTTATTGAAATAACTATAAACAAAGTATAACTAAAACAGTAAAATCTCATAAAAATATGAAATTAAGGCATACTCCAAAAAAGTGAATTTCAATATGGAAGAACTGCAAAGAGTAGAACAGGAAAATGGAGACTAAGAAAGGGAAACCAACAGATGGAAGGTAAGGTGGTTTGATTAAAAAACAAAAAACAAAAAACAAAAAAAACAGAGAAAATAGTTTCAGACCCATCACCTCATTTTAGATATGCCTCAGAAGCACAAGAATGAGAAAATTACAAAGAACAGTAATCACCTAATGCCACATCTCTATAGTTCTAGCCCAGTTTCTTTAAGATATTCTTCTCATAGCTTTACCAAAAGTTATTAATATAAAATTTACATAATTTAAAGCTTTAGTGAATTATTCTGTTAAGAGAATAGAAAATTACAGAATTAGGGAGAAGACTGCTTTTTAAAAATATTTACACATACAAATTGGACAGAAATCTGACTAGACATAAATTGATAAAATTTCCGTTAGACATTATTCTTCATTTTCCTATTTCATCCCAAGGTATCTAATTACCTAAAATAAGAAGTCATATTATGCCATTAGAATTTAAATAAAATATTTGTTACCACAACCATACATCTTAATCATGCACTATAATCTGTGTTTTGATAATACATTATATTTAGATAAAAATAATTAATGTGTTCCTATCATTAATATTTACACAAAACCAATGTCTTCTATTAAGTCTACAGACTAGGATCAGGGGAAATTTGAGGATCAGGGGAAATTTCCCAGTAAGGCAGAGAAAAGCATTCTGGGAAAAGAATAGTTAAAGGGGAAAAAAAAGTGTTTAAAATACATGGAACTTCACTTACAAAGAAATCTAGCCAATTTTGAGAATCTGGTGCCAATTTAATGTGGTTAATGACTTGAATCCCTAACCTAGATACAAAGAGAAGACAAGTCACTTTTGTGTTTTGTCCAACACAAAAGAGATTTTTGCCTTTCTTCCTAAATAAGCAGATTGATTTTGGTACCCACAAACCTACAGCAGGCTTACACAGTGAACTTCATGGGATGTCACAAAGATGACTGAATAGCAATTCAACAGTGAGGCTGACAGTCAATGAAAGGAATCGGTTTTTTGAAACTAAACAGATTTTTTATTTTGTCAAAATTAAGGCATTTAATTTAGTATATGTACAAAGCAAAACCATTATAAAAAATCTTCCTGCTTCTAAAAACTTATTTTGACCCACCTCTAATATGAAGAAAGCAGGTAACAATCCTTTAGGTATCCAACACATGTGCATCTGCATTATACAAACCACACATTCTCTGATTGTTCTGTTTAAGGTTTCACCAATGCCAAAGAGTGTTTGTCTCAATATTTAATTTCTTGTTCATAGTTAAAAAACAAATACCTGATTGAGTAACTCAAAGAGCTCACCACTGGAACAAGGAAGGGCAGGTATAATGGTGCTAATGGGTTTTCTGAAATTTATAGGGTACCCTGCCCAAATTTCTTCTTCTGAAAGGGGGATAAAGTATGTGTGAGGGTACCTGCTAAACTGCCAAAAATGTAGGATACCAAGATAAGAAACATTTAATTCAGCTGAGCTAAGCAGCAATTAAATATGCCAGCTGAAATTTCTATACTCAGGTCCTCCTCCACATTGCAAACTTTTCTTCTATTTCCTCTTTCCCTTTCACATGAAAACCCCTAATGTCCCAATACCAAATATGTTTGGGGTAGTTTCCACATTTCTCAGGCAAAGCAGTTTGGTAGAGCTGGAAGAAGGAACCTCATTTCTATTGTTATGAGAGATCTATTCCAGATACCACCTTTAAGAACTCTAAATGCACATAACCACAGAAATAATGTAGCAGTTCTTAACTTTTAAAAAAGTCTTTGGAAAAAAATTTGTAATTTGGGTAGACCTTACTCTAATCACATTGTACTTTCAAACAGAAAAATCCTTTGATAATCTGTGTTATATAAGTGGATACCATTGGAGACTGGTATACATTAAAATGTCAGTGGCTTCCAATAGCAGACAGCCTACATTATGATATCACTGATAGCTTTAATTTTTATGGAGTATTTTAAGTATTAGTTAACACACTTGCTTTGGGGCATTTGCAGCCGAGTCTGACGCTGGGACCAGGGCAATTTCACAGCATTTGGCTACGTTTTGTTGGGTGCAAGAAAAAATGTTGTAACTTTTTAAATGAACTGATATTGTTCAAAAAATTTTTGAGGAAAGTGGGAGATTACTTTGCTGTTTAATAATTTATACTTGTCAACTTGTGATTATCAGTGGTTCTCAACTTTTGATTGTATAAAGTTAAAAGTTTAACATTTTAGTCAAAAGTACATTTTAATGAACATGTTAAGTTTTTCAATTTTATGGTAAAAGAAAGTTTACTTACAATTCCCAATTTCTTTAGTATGTTTTCATAAGTTTCCCAAGAATGCTGTCATTTATAAATTACACTGTTTCTCCAGTTTCACACAAAAAAATTACATATATCCACTATTATTCCAGTCACCATATAGTCCGCCATTATTAGTGAAATTTGTATAAATCTTAGACAAAAACCATTATCTAGTAGTCAGAATGTTATCTCATAAGCAAAGTTGCAGAGGCCAAGAAGATACTAAAAACTTGACTCTTGCCTGGTAGACACCAGGTTGACTGAACAATTCTGTCGCTCAGTTTATACTGTTGTAAATAAACAAAAACCAAAGAGGTGCATAGTGAAAGGTCATATAACACATTATTTTTCATCAACCTGATAATCAGAGTTATCTGATGTCTTTGCTTATATTATGGACCAAAGCCCAAGCATCAGACTTGTATTGACCACTCTAATATATACATAGTTCCCGTGTCAATAATTATTGAATAAAACAGGAAGTTACAAATATATTCAATCACACTTCCTCCTAAAGTATCTTATAATGACATCTCTGAAGAGAAATTGAACCATTTATTTTAAACAGAATTTTGGGAAATCTAAAAATTCACGTATGTGTCATTCGGGTTCTAACAAAGGAAAGCGAAAGACACACATATAGAGTCATCCAAAGCAAGTATGTTAAAATAAAATTATAGCTCGGTGGAAAGAGGCAAAAGTTTTAATATAACACACCAACTGGTTAAAACTAACAATAATAGTAATGACAGTCAATGCTTAATTTAGAAGAGCTGACAAACCATTTGATAATTTTTAAAGAAGCATGTATTAATGTGCTTTTTGAGCAGCATCAAGGGGAACATTCCTTGACTTGCATTTTCTTATTTCACAGTGATACTTCTTTAGGCTCATCACCTAGGGTGGCTAGTGAGAACTGGGAAGTAAGTGTGGTTTGGTTGGTACTTCGATACTTCAAGTAACTGTTATTTATAAAATTTAAGCAATTAACAGAAAGGATATATCATTATAAAGACTTATGAAAAGAATCACAACCGTACTGAAATTATGAGTGTTTTATTATCAAACTAATAAAAAAGAACTTAATTATGATTACTTTATCAGAGTATTTGATATAAAACACATACCTCTTGTAAGGTATTAATATCTACTCCATCCCCTTGAATGACTCGAAGGTAAGGTGGCAGCAACTTGTAGCCCTTTGAGTTCTCAGTAACAGGGAACTTCTTACCTAAAATATCCAAAACCTGTACAGAAAAATACACACCCAGCACAAAATAACTAAAACTGGAAAAAAGTGTAAAAGCTTTCCAAAGTTAAAAAAAGACTTTGCTAGATAATCTTAAGAATATAAAATTAATGAAATTACTTAAAAAATTTTACAACACTATGTGTAAGCCTTCTAAAATTTAGTCTCAATTCCTTCTATGATAAAAACATGCATACTATTTTCTATTAAGTCAATTTTATATGATAAAGTAGCTCAGAACATAAGATTTTTCCCTTATGTTTTTCAAATTATACAGATTCAGGAAAAAACTTCTTAACTTTAGGAGCTTAAAATAGTAAATATAATAGTTTTAAAAGGTATAGAAAGCATCATTTAATAAACTCATAATTTTACTTTTGATTTTGATTTATACTGCGTAGGCCCAACAGTTTTGTTTGGTTTTTATATAACAAATATAAATCCATTTGAATAACAAAGTTCAGAGAAATTATGATATTCAGATATAGCTGGAAATGAAGTATATGAGAGCTGTCCAGAAAAACATCCAGCCATAATTGCCTCTATTTTTCTTTCCTTTTTTCTTTCTTATTGTTAAATTTATTGGAGTAACACTGTGAGTAAAAATTACATAGGTTCCAGGTGTACACTTCTACAATACATCATCTGTGTGATATGTGTTCATCACCCAGTCAGTTTTCCTTCCATCACCATGTATTTGAGACCCTGTCCCTTGTCTGCCATCTCCCTACCTTCATACCCTCAGATAACCACTAACCAGTAAACTACTGATTGTGCCCATGAGTTTTTGATTTTTTGTTGCTTTCAGCTTTTGTGTTCCCTGTATGAGTGAAATCATATGGTTCTTGGTTCTTTCTATCTGGCTTATTTCACTTTGCATGATGGTCTCACGTTCTATCTATGTTGTCATAAATGGCCTTATTTTATCTTTTCTTAAGGCTGAGTAATATTCCATTGTATAAGTATGCCATAGCTTCTTTATCCAGTTGTCTATCAAAGGATACTTAGGCTGTTTCCATCACCTGGCCACTGTGAATAATGCTGAGATGAACACTGGCATACACATACCTTTGCAGACTAAGGTTTTCAAATTTTGGGGGTAGATACCCAGAAGTAGAATTGCCAGGTCATGTGGTAACTCTATTCTTAGGTTTTTGAGGAACCTCCATACTGTCATCCCTAGTGGTTGTACCAGTTCGCAGTCCCATCAATAGTGTATGAGGGGGAGTTCCCTGGTGGTATAGTGGCTAGGCTTTGGCACTGTCAATGCTGAGACCTGGGTTCGATTCCCAGCCAGGGACGTACCCACATTAAAACAAAAAACAAAAAAAACAGTGTATGAGGGTTCTTTTTCTTCACACCCCCTCCAATACTTGGTTATTTCTTCTCTTGAGAATAGCCATTCAAACAGTTATGAGGTGGTATCTCATTGTGGTTTTGATTTGCATTTCCCCGATAGCTAATGAGGAAGAGCATTTCTTTCATGTCTCTTGGCTCTTTGTATGTCTTCCTGGGAGAAGTATCTGTTCAGATCCTCTGTCTATTTTTTAATTGGATTGTTTTTTTTATTGTTGAATTATACAAGTTCTTCATATATTTTAGATATTAGACCCTTATGAGATGCATTGTTTGCAAATATTTTCTTTCATTTGATCGGACGTCTCTTTGCTTTGTTGATGGTTTCTTTTGCTGTGCAAAAGTTTTCCAGTTTGATATAGTCCCATTGATTTATTTTTGCTTTTATTTCCCTGGCCTTTGAGGTCAGGTTCATAAAGTCCTCCTTAAATCCAATGTCTCTAAGTTTAGTTCCAATGTTTTTTTTGTATACAGTTTATTTTTTGGGTGTTATGTGGAGGTCTTTAATTCATTTTGAGTTAATTTTCATATACAGTGATAGTTTGCAGTTCAGATTCATTCTTTTGCATGGCTGGATACTTTCTGGACAGCCCTTGTATATAACCCACAGTTTCTCTGAAGTTTTCCACAAAGATGATATAAATCATTTTTAAAAGTCAAACTGCACAATATGCAAATAATACCATTTATTTAAACTACTAAAAGTTTTATTGCAGTTGAAATACCTAAATATTGATTTGAAATTTCTCCTAAAGCTTGGTCAGAGATACAAAATACGTCTCAGACAATTTTTCTCCCTCATAAACACTCCCTTTATGTGAATAAATTGGTTTAAAATTCTAGCAATGAGAAAATTCCATATTGATGTTTTAGTTTATTCTTAAAACCAGGTCTACACATTTCTAATAGGTAACAAGAAAAACATGAAACCTGTTACGTTTGCTAAAATAAAATCTGTTAATATTTTGGGCTAAGATAAGACCTTCAGATTGGCCTATTAGTTAACAGGATAGGAAAAGATTGCCTTGATTCTGTATCCCTTCCCCACCTTTTATTGGTTTTTCTGCATTGCTGAAAGAAAAGACTTATTTCTAGCTTTTCCCAGCATTTAACGTATCAGTAAATACATTTTTTAAATTCCTTAGAAATGACCTCCACATCTTTCTTAAGAGGTAATTAATTTATCATCTAATCATTAGCTAGGAAACAGTGTGGTAAAGTGGGAAGGTGACAGTCAGAAAGATCTACAATGGAGACTTGGCTTATTCTACATGCTCTGTGACCTTAAGCAAGTTACTTTATCCTCTCTAAGCCTGTTTCTTGGTCGATAAAAAAGAGAGTATGTAATAATATTTATCATAGGGTTTTCACAGAGATTAAATGACACAGCTTAAGTAAAGCACCTAACATAGTAGTAAGGGTCAAATAACCTGCTCCTATTAGTGTTTTTCAAAGAAGACAAACCAAGTCCCGAATGCTTAAAAAATGCAACATTGCTACACTGAGGTCAACAGTGTCTCTAAAGAATCACTACTTAAAAGGTATTTTAGAATTATTTTATTCCACACTACCTCGCACATATTCTTTTTGCACTAAAAAATTCAAAGGGATAGCAATGACTTCTGATAAAGGAAAAGCAGCAAACCATAAACTTGGTGACCAATTCACAAGATTGGTTAAAATGGTAATGCTATGAAAGTAGAAAAGAAAATACCTATTTAACAATACTTAACTGTCTATTTGACAGTATATATAAATAACTCTGGGTATCCTTTCTGTTATTAATGTGTGACCTTGGGCAAATCTATTATTCTCTCTGGGCTACAACTCTAAAATAAGGGGTCTAGTCCAGATAGCTCTGTAACGGTGTCTGTATAAATGAAAAAAGTAGTGCTGTTGATGCAGCTGGTCTACAGGCATTTTAATAATGAAGTTATGTATTAAAATTTACCTTTAATACAGTGTCAAGAGGATTTCCAGAATCAGGTCTGATTATTAGTGGTGCCTCTGTACTTCTTGATACTATTAAATGTCTTAGATCTTCACCCCATATTTTCTCACACGCATTATAAATGTCATAGCTATCGCTGACCACAGATACAGGCACTGATGAAAACTGTGTTACTATATGTTCAAAAGCATCTTTTTCATGGTCTTTCCCCCAAGCTGTTATGGTACTAGAAAACAAAATGAAAATAAAGATTTACTTAGGCAGATACATTATCTGTTCCTGAATCATATCTCATGTTTACTGTTCTACACTGTCAACACTGCACAGACGGTGAGTGATTTAGTTTAATGAATGCAGAGCAGAAGGTTAGGTGAATAAGTGGGCCAAACTATTCCTTGGCCAATTTTTTTTATTCTTCTCCCATAGTTATTTTAGCTTGTAAGTCATACAGAACCAACTATAGTTATTTTTCTTTTTAGTATTCCTGAACCTACTCATTTAAAATCAGGGAGCTAAAACAAGTACCCACTGAATGCGCTCTATTCGTGAGGCCAAGATGTTGGAAAGAATGAGTAAGCTCCCATTATTTGCTAGCCAATGTAAGTACTTGGCGCCCCTCTGTGAATTTATGAAACCATATACCAATAATAGTAGGGACATATATTTAATCTTTTTCACTTTTCAAGATCTTATACTTAAAGAAATTACTCATACTATATTATAAACATACATATAGTTACCTCTTTACCTGTTTTATCTTCAAATGGTCAGTAAGAGGTAGTCATTTCATTTATAGATTATCCACTATCAATTAATACATGTCCAGGGAATAAGAATTTTAATATTTAGTTTGAGCAAAACATAGTTAAAAATAAAGTGTGAGAGTTTTATCAGGCAAGAATTGTTATATTTTACAATGCCCTCAATATACTTCTTCTTATTGAATTGATTACTACAAGGACTGTCTACAAAGTATCCAGCCATGCAATCATTCTTGTTATATTGACAATGGCTGGATTTTTTCCAGACAGCCCTCATACATGTAACTTAAGTACTTGTTGGTTGACTAATATATAATTTTTATAATTCTTAAATAGAATAATAAATTTGAAAACTGTTGCCATTTTCTCATGCCAAGCAATTTTTCTTCCTTCCCAGTTTTCTAGTCTTCGCCTCTACCCCATTTTCCTAAGTAAAATAATGGAAAGTAAGACAACCCATTCAGTTATTATAGAACCCCATGTAGAACTGACTAAAGGGTGACACTAATTTATGTTTGTAATTGTCCTTTTATTTTTTTCCCTAAAGGACAGGAGTAAACTATGCAGTCAATGGCATACTGAGGATAGCAGACATTATACAGAGTCTAGCAGAACTAACGCTCTTTTTACAATAGGTATGTAAATGTAGTTATGATATTGTTATGTTACAGAATTACATGCTTATGATTTTGGTATATATTACCAACTCATAAAAAAAGGGCATTATTTGTGCTCGACCCTGTACAATTCAGGGTTATAAATACTTAGCTACCCGTAACTACTGCTGTCAGAAATGGCCTATTTATATAAAACTCACTTTATAGTGAACACTCTTCTAAACAGTTAGAGACTGCCAGTACTATCATGCCAACTCTATTTCATGCAAGCATCTGCAGGCTAAGGGAAAATTAGGACATGGATGAAGAGAAGCTTCTTCATATCACGAATTGCTACTGTCTTCTTTATAAGAAAATTAAGCTCAAAGAATACCAGCACTGGAGAGCTTTGCAATGAAGAATTAACTCCTACCATTAGAGGTCATGCCAATCGTTATACCTATTCTTCCAGGGTAGTATTTGGTATGTGGAAATCATAAATATTTGTTCAATGAATTCTACTCATTCTATTATTCCAATTTCTAGCAACAAATCTGATACCTTTCTAAAGTTTGAAGTAAAAATTATGATACTGAATACTTCTAACTCCAGATTCATATATTCCTTAAGAAGATGTAACAATAATGGCAATGCTCTAAATTTAGAGTTCTCTTATTTTAAAGTTATTTGAGACATTAGCTCATTTATCCTCAATGACCTTCTGATGCTGGAGATGTAAAATTTTAGCTCCTCCTTTTGTTGCCTGGATGGAGGAACTGAAGAACAGAGAGTTAAGTGACTTGCCCAAGGCCACCCAGTATTTCAGCTATAAGGGTTACTCAGTTTTCCCAACTTTGCTCTATTCACTATACTATGTTGTTTAAGTTTTTTCTATTTAAAAACATTTGAAATATTCTTATATATTAAGGACTCAAAAATTTACAAATGCAATAAATATTACTTGACTATAAATATAAAATAGATTTTCACTGTTTTTACATGAAAGCCCTAAAAGTATTATTTTTATTCTCAGATTTATAGTACGATACTCATGATATTACTTTGAAACAAAACCAGTTAAGAGTCTAATATATGGATACTACATTAAAGTTTTAAAAGATGTATATACTTCTAAGTCTAAAATAAAAATACTGTAACCCTAAAACCTTCATCTGTTGATAATGTTCCCAGTTTCACTAATCTTAAATACTTGAATACTTTCAACAAGGCCCTACTAATATAAGCAATGCTCATAAATGTTAGCTGAATTTACTCTCTACTGAGCCTCAATTCAAATCATGAAGTTCTAAAAGTTTCATCTCCCAAGCCACTGCTCATGTGTATCCACTTCTTTCTATTCATTTAGCCACTTGGCTTTGAACCTTGTCATCTCTGAAAACTGTTGCAATAGCTTCCTATAAAGCCTCCTACCTTCTCATTTCTCTTTTTTCCAATTCAGAGGCTATCCTACTAAAATAATCTTCCTAAAATATTTCTCTTACATCAATTCTTTGCTCATAAACTTTAATGCCCACCCCTACTTAAAAATGGAATTAGAAGCTGGCATGACTTTGAGGGCCTTTCTAAACCTGTCTTCTCATCTATTCTATGTTGCCCACAAAATCTCTATTTTTTATTTCTGATTCCCTAAACACTCTCCTCTTTCAGGACAATGCCTGATACATGGTAGGTGTGTAATAAATACTGAGAGAATGAGTGATTCCCCCATGATGCGACTACCATTAAATTTCACCATTCCTTCAAGAAATTGAGATTTCACATACCATTTCTATAAAAGCTTTCTTTTTCCAAATTTTTAAAAATTGTCTTTCATCTATAAAATCTATCTTGACCTTGCCAGTGAAATATAATCTTTCCTTTCCTTCCCCTGTACCGCTAGAAAACTTTAATTGCACCTCTTTAAAAGTACTTAATCAATAGAGCAGAATGTTGTTAGTATACTATTTTTTGACCTAAAGACAGGGTCAAGTTTTCTTTGTTGTTTTATCTATCCCTTGTAGCATCAGTAGATTGCCTTGAATAAAAGCTCAGCTTATTATAAACTTAATGAAAGTTTTGGCACCCTGCAATATTCAAATATGAGTACAACTTAATAAACTTCCCTAAAACAGTAAATAAATTTTGTTTTAAGAACCAGAAAGAAGGTTTGGCATACATTTTTAAAATTCCACTGACTTTCCATAAAGTTAATTCTAGGACCAGAGCAGCTGCTGCCTAGATTATAAATGCCTTCTAGTTTAACTTGAGATGGTTTAACAAGATCAGAGAAGGAAGCACAAGAAGAATCCGAACTCCCTTTCATCGAAAGGGCTTAGTTGCTCATCTACAACGGGGGTAATGGATCCAGATGACAATTTCTAAGGCAAAGACAGGTGAGGCCATGTAGAAGAGTAGGGAAAGGAGGAAAAGTGACCAGGTCTTACAGTGATGCATTCAGACATAATTTAACAAATAAAATATGTCTATATATGGCAATAGAGCAGTAGAAAAAGTCCTTAATGTAAAAAGCTCTATGGCAATGTAAGAGTTGAAAAGCTCTTGAATAGTTTCTGTTAGGATGGTTAAAAGTTCTCCATCTCCCTCATACTAATCTTTAAACAAAGAATAAATACTGAATTTGTATTGCTTAAATCAGGTCTGGGCATACTTTTTCAGGGCAAAGGCCATTTTTAATTTTGTCCAATTTTTGCAGTCCACTAGGTATTTATTTTCACTTGCTCAAGTACATATAGTAGCCTCAACTGTGAAGAGCAGTTTCCTGCCTGTAGCAGCTGTACATGTGCGTGTGAATAATGTGTTTCTTTTATATTTAGCTGCCTAGCTGGTAGGCTCTGGCATAATGTGGTGTCTGCTATGACACTTTTTTCTTAATTCAGGTGGTCACCCCAAAATTGCTTGGCAGTCCACCAGTGGACTGCAATCGACATATTACCCAACCCTGACTTAAATTCATGAATATTTATTGAAGTACATGAATCTGTAGTTAAGTAAAACATTACTGGATTACAAATACAAGAGTGAAAAAAATGAGTAGCTTTAGAAAACAAATGTTTAAATAGGAGGACAAAACACAGTTTTACCTGTGTTCAGCAGCTGGAACGGAATAGCCTGGAACAGGATCTTTAGTTCCATAGTATTTTTTAATTAAAGCAATTCCTGCTACTGTGTCTGTTCCTTTGAAGTTAACCAAATGAGCAGATGCTCCAATACCAGCAGTCTGGAAAATAAACCATAAATCAAAATCCAAAAAAAAGAAAAGAAGGATCCATACTTGAGGTTTAGAGCACAGCTTCCAAAAGAAATTATCGTCTTCAGCTATTCTTAGAGAAATAGTTAACTATTATTAGATAATAGCTCCTATGACAAAGATCCAATTTTTCCTAAATATGTAAGTATTCAACTATTACCTCTTCAAAAAGATTTAAGACCTACCCCCCATTTCTCATCACCCTCTTTCCCCTCATTCTGCTTTGTACTTCTCTGTAGCATTCATTATCTGATATCTGCTACATTTATTACGTGTCTGTCCATTCATCTATCCATCTAATATATAAAGAATGTGGACATTTGATGATGGCTATAGTCCATGTACTTTGAACAGAGGCTGACACATAGTAGATACTTAATATTTGATCACTGAATCTCTGGAATTTCAAAGTGTGGCCTACATAGGATCAACATCATTATCATGATTTCACAGGAAGCTTACAATGGTAATCTACTGGCAATCCACATTTATTCAATGAGGTTCATTTCATAGTTTCTTACCTCTTGGGAAGAGACTCCTCTGTAGCCGAAATCATGCAACTTGTATTCCAGACCATCTAAGTTACCAGATGTTTCCAACAAATATTTGGCCAATATTTTCTTCTGCTCTCTAGAATTTGTGGCTACGGTGATTGGATACCAGGACTGAACAAGAATAGTCTGTAGTAATAAAATTAACCACATATATTAATACATAAAATATTGGGTTCTTTCTGAGGAAAATCCTAGCTTTCTTTGGAGATATATATCTTGGACTTTCACACTACTGGAAACAGCATTTAGACATTTTTAACTGTATAACATGATGCCTACACATTTATTCCAGATACAGTGCATATAGCTCAGCTCTCAAATCAGCAACAGGAAGGTAAAGCACACCAGGCTCTTAACAGCAGAGAATGTCAAATTACCTCATTTCTATCCAAAGCTCCAAAGAAGCAAATAATATTTAGAAAGACTATGTGATGAAAGACCAACTTTTAAAAAGATTTTCAATCTGTCATGGATCAATAGTTTTATAAAATATACTCCCACTTGGATGGTGAGGCATTCCCATTAGAGTTTCTAAATGCTTATCCCTGATTTCTGTATTTAATACGAACCTGCATCAAATACTTCATAGACTAGCACTGGCCCATGGACAATACCTTAAGCGGTATGGGTCTAAGTTACTCATTTACTCCTCCAGGTATTCAATCTAATTTTGCTTTGGTTCTAATATAACTTGGTAGATTATTATACTTGAGATACTTTTGCTTAGCACTACAGAATTCTATTCACTGAGTATGCTTTATACCCTTGGCTTTTAGCCAAAGTCATTAGAAGGCCACATGAAACATTTCGGCATATGTTGTAAAATTGCAAGGTCACTGTCTACTTTATAACTTAGTACCTATTATATAAGTTCCCAAATGAGGAAATGGAAGCACTGCTATGTTTCTACTTTCCAATAAGAACTCGGTTTTCTTTCCTTGGCTGCCAGAAAAATTCCAAAGTGGTTTGATTTTTAATCACACAAACCATATTAATTATTATGGCTTGGGAATTCATTCTTTGTCCATTCTAGGATCATAATTTTCTTTTTTCTTTTTTTTTTTTTTTTTTGCTTTTTGGTATGTGGGTAGCTCCCTGACTGGGAATCGAACCCAGGCTGCAGCGCTGACAGCGCCAGCGCCGAAGCCTTAAGCCACTACACCATCAGGGAACTCCCTCTATTTTTATTTTATAAAGAAAAATCTGTTATCAGAAGCAGCCTCAAATTTTTTTAGAAATAGCTGCTAAGATGACAATGTCTGAGTTCAATCAAAAGCTATTAAATGGCTTAAATTTACAAAACTAGCTTTTACTGAATACCGGATAAACAAATAAAATAAGTAAAAATAAATAAAGGGATTATTTAACCTTGGACTCCCCAATTTGATCACTTAGAAACAAACTGTTGCATTATACTCTTATGACTGATAAAATATGTTTACAAATCTTTGCAGCTCCTCTCATCAACAGATGGATTCTGTTTCTTCATGTCTTGATTCTGGGCTGTTTTCATGATTTACTTTCAACCAAAAGAACGTGGCAGAGGCCATAATGTATGACTTTCAAGCTTCTGTTTCAAGAGGTTTTGGAGCTTGGGCCGACGTTCTCCTAGAATCTTAAAGACTACCATGCAGTGAAGGATCCTAAGTTATGGAGAGAGGCCCCAGATACCGGAGCGAGGCCATTTTAGATGGTTCTATCCTGGCTGAACCCTCAGGTGAATGCAGATGCAAAAGTCCAAGCAAGACCAGAAGAGAATCAGCTGATTGACCACAGAATCATGAGAAATAATAGTTGTTTTATTTTAGGGTAGTTTGTTACTGATGCAACTCCTAACTTAAAACTCTATAACGAATCACATCTGATCTTTAACCATTCTGCGTCTGAAATTACTTTTGATTCCACTGCCAATGCCCAAGATTATCCTACTTCTGATCTTTAGCTTCTCTGACTTATGCTTCATACTGTTACTGGTTATCACTCTATGAAGCTTGTGTCTGTCATTCCTTAAAATCCTTTAATGACTAACTACTGTACATAGCAGAAAAAAGCCAATACATATAGAAATTTGAGGCCTTCTATAATCTTGCTTTGTTTTCCATCTAAAGGTTTATCTGCTACTATATTTTTTACTTTTATGCTGCAGATCCCTTCAGGGTATTTGGCATTCTAAGAATATTGTGCCATTTCCTTAGCTTTTCCTCTTCCTTATTCAATCTTACTTATTTTTTCCATTTTATGATTCTTTAGTCAGAATAGGTATATTTTTCTGTTATCAGTTCAGCACTCTTACTTATTTATGTTAGTGGTTAGTTAAGAATGAATTGCTCTTCCCCCGAAGGCCCTTATGTAAGACCTATCTTACTTTAATTTTTGTGCCCAGCATTTGTTTGTACATAGCTGGTACAATCAATGTTCATTTGTTGAATTGAATTCAATCAACTCTCACAATTTAATTTAACTCAGATTGTTAGGAGTATGAGAAAGATAAAACATAATGTGAACAACTCAAGTGTGTTCTAGTTGAGTTATAAAGGTAGAAGATTGACCTTACCCCTTGAAAAATGCCAGAGAAGGAGAGAAATAACTATCAGACATAGTGATCCTTCACATCACCATTTCCTTTCCATAGTCCAACAAAATCAGCTTAAATTATACTCTTAATAAAATCAGTCCCCTTTAAAAAAGATCACTGTAGGTGTAAGCAAGGGAAAAAAAGGCAAGTTAGTTTGGGTTAATTCAAGGTCTAATAAAGTAGGCCTTGTTGGAAACTTCTCCAAAACAGCAATTTGCCCATACAAGTCAAGGTTAAAAACTAAGACTAAAAAACTAAAACTAAGACTAAAGTAAATGAACCTGCAAATTTTGTTTAATATGTATTTATTATAATGCTACTGTTCAGGATAAAAAATTTTAATGAATATGAAATGGTGTGTACAGTAGGAAAGGGAATGGACCTACACTGTTAATCAGTCCATTCACCTCTCAGGGCTCAATTTCCCCATCTGTGAAATGAGGTTGTTTGATTAATGTTAATAGTTTTTAAAGTCATCTTTTCTTTTTAACCAAAAAAGGTCTTATTTTATTTTTTTGGTTGGAAGAGATGGTCAAGTTTAGCTAAATATACTCATCCTTAGCCACTCATAAGTCTGAGACACCTCTGTAGAACCCTTAGGCTCTTTTAAACATGTTTTGAAATCTGATTTGAGGACTAAAATTTCTTCTAGCACCAATACTGAAGTTGGTAAAGCAATATGATAATTTCAGTGGGTTTTAAAATTCAGTATACGGTGAACAACAGTGAAAAAAATGATATTAATAACTTTGAACATACACCGAGAGAAAGAATTAGAAGGAGCATTATTTAGTAGTATTTAAAGTTAAAAAAAAATTTTTTTTAAATCAAAGATTGCCTGAAGAACATCTTCAAGTTTGTAAATAAGCTTATTGGATTTGGTAACAGATTTCACATACAAGGTAATAAACTTGGGTGGGGGAAGAGTATACTTGTAGGATGAAAACTACTGTAATTACACATAAAAACCCACAAAGGAAGCAAAATTACTGAAGAGCTCTCTTCTGGAGACTTGGTAGTGAGAGTAAATACTTTGTTTTATAAAACATGGATCCATTAGAAAACTATAATAAGGGATTGTGACAGACCATAAATTCTGTGCCTAGATAAAAATACTTGAAATTACTTAAAAATAATATATATTAACAGAATAGAAGGTAAAATAGATATAAGTTGTTTCATGTTATAAGCAAATAAAAATAAGGAACTATGTATTTTTTTCTTTAAAATCTAACAGCCTCATATTAGATTTTGCATTTAATAATTTTTAAATTAAAAATATATTATTTGCTAAGAAACTACTGCTCTATCTATATATAAATTTTTTTACTTTATGGTCTTCTTTTTAGTGAAATAGACCAAAATAATAATGATTACTGTTAAAACAAGTTTTTTTTTTTTTTTTTTTTTTTTTTTTTTTTTTTTTTTTTTTTTTTTTTTTTTTTTTTTTTAAGGCTAGTGTTTTTTCATATTCTGAAGAGGATAAATAAAATGTACATGAAGCAAGGAGATAAATACCTGCTTTATGGAACTTCAATTGGACAGAAGGGAAGAGTACTTATTAACTAAATCCTCAAATCAGAAAACTAATTATGTTCAGATGATGATACTTAGGATCTTCTGGCATTGAAGATAAAAGGATAGACTAGATCAGGGGTATCCAATCCTCTGGCTTTCCTGTGCCACAATGGAGGAAGAATTCTCTTGGGCCACACATGAAATACACTAACACTAATGATAGTTGATGAGCTAAAAAAAAAAAAAAAAAAAGAAAAAAGAGGTCCATGTGTAATTTTCGTAACATTTTAAGAGTTTATGAATTTGTGTTGGGTCACATTCAAAGCCGTCCTTGGGCTACATGTGGCCCACCAGCTGTGGGTTGGATAAGCTTGGACTAGACAATGTGGTAAAGAACTCCCCTACTCTCTGTTCTTATAATACCATCCCCTCAAAGAAAATATTTTCCAGTCCAAATACTGTAACAATTGTAGAAAAACAAAGATGATACATTTTCTTTTACTCTGAGTTCATGATTAATTCAGAGTTTTAAGATATAGCAATAAACTATTCAAAAATCTTAATTTTAGTTAGACATTTTTTTTCTGGGCCTATCAGTCTATTAATGGCTCATAAAGAGTCTAATATGAAAGTTTTAAATTTCCTGTCAACTTACAAAAATGAATTTCAAACACATTCTTGGACCTCTTACTCTTTTCTAAATTTTATCCAGTCTTCATAAATGAACTTCAAATGTATTCTTTTACAATATAACAACTGCCTTCATGAATAAACTAATAAGATAGAGTCAGTGCTAAGCACAAAGTAAATACCTCTTAAATAGAAAGCTAGTACTTCTATGGACACCTTCTAGAATATTTCCTCTTAGAGATAAAATCTAAATTAAGTTGAGGAGCTAAGTAGATTATTAATATCAAAACTATGAGCATGTAAAAACATATGACTGCTTAAGTATAGATGCAACGAAAACAAAAAAAAAAAGGCTTTAATATAAACTGTCTATAATGTAGCCTCTTTTTATGCTTAGAAATTGAACAAAATAATCAGCAAATCTTGAATGTATTTAGGTGAGAAATATCTAAATATAGGTGGTAGAGCCTAGGCCCTTACTTGATTAGATAAGAATAAAGGAAGCAGTTATTAAAAGTTTGAATAAAATTCCTTTAGTCTAACTGGAACAGAATAGCCATCAAGTATCTTAAGTTACTAAGAATATGCGTTATCTGTGCTGTTTTTCTAATTTTTCTCTATTATAATACACATTTAGGAGTGCAAGAAATAAGACAGAAGCCAAATGAGCTTTAACAGTAATAATTCATTACAATTTAACTTAGATAAAAATATGAAAACATTAGATTTCAGTGGAAGAAAACTTAAAGATTACTTAGTCCAAATGTCATTTCATAGATGAGGAAATTGAGGACTGGAAAAGTTTATTAAATTGTAGGAGATTACACAGCTTTATTAGTAGCAATTTTAAACTACAATCCCAGTTGAATGTTTTTTACATCTTCGATTAACATTCAATAAGAATAAAAACAAAACAAAACAACTCACCTCAATCCAATTTGTAAGCCAGTAACACTCTGGATCTGTGTTTTCCACTGTGAAGAGAACATTTCCTCTGGGAATGACAGAGCCCTCAGGAACAGCTTTTACTTCTATTGGAAGATGCCCATCATATTTCTGGTAAGAGACAATAATGAATGTATTTATTCAACAGATGATATGCAATTTCCTGTTTTAATAAGGTTGTGGGTATTTTATAGACTCTCAACTTATTTTTATAGAAATTGTAAATATAGATGTCATTACAGTAGACTCTCAGTTTAACAGGGGATTGGTAGATGCTGGATATATGTAAGCAGATTTTCTGTTACCTGGAATTCAAGCAATGGTTGCTTGAGTGTGCTGGTTGCTTGAGTTCCAGTTAACAGAGAGAGAGTCTACTGTATATTGTTAGTCATCTATCTAGTCAGAATACCCTTATCCTGAAATAAAATTAGTTAACAGCTTAGGCACTGATATTAATTTTTAAATTTTATGTTGTCAAAGTGTTTCTGCTATGACCATTTATTACTAGAAGATAGAGAAAATTTTAAACGGATCAATAAAAAGGTCCCCCCGCTCCGATCTTTCAAAAAAAAAAAAAAGTAAGTTTATTCCAACATATTCCAAAAACACAATCTTTCCTCTAAGTAGGTCATTTTCATAAAAGAATGGTTAAAGACTGAAAGATAAAATAAGGGAACACTATCAAAGAGCAAAACAAAACAAACAAAATAACAAAAAAGAAAAGAGATTCCTGCCAGCAGAAGAACTTTTAATAGTTTTTCTCTTTATTCTAGTAGTACACCCGAAACCATTGGCAGTAGATGGACCAAACATTAAGTATACTTTCTAGAGCTTTGACAATCACTATTCAGTGCAACAATTCTCTTATGCTGAGAATATATTTGCTGCATGGTATGTTACTAGATATTTAATTATGCCTCTCCTCTTTTACAGCTAAAAGTTCTGGCTAACTTTTGACTATGAAGGCAAGTTGTATCAGAAATCCTCATAGTTTCTTTCTGTGATTTGTGAAAAGATAAAAGAACAATCATTTAATGAGAAGCACATTGCAGAACAGAATATTATCTTAGAAGACCTGGCTTGGACTTAAAAGCAAGTAGGAGACTTTGGGCAAGTCATTTAAAATCTCTAGGTTTCAGACTGTGCTTATAAAATGGGATTAGACATGATCATCTTTTGAGAATGTATTACTCCCTAAGATTCTCTGAACATAAAATCAAAAGGTTTATCACCCTGGCCACTGGGAGTTATATTAATAAGCAAAGCACCTAACTTATCTATTACTATTATCCTTACAGCAGGCGTTAGCGAACGGGTTTTACTAACCTTAATTAAGATCTGGGAAAACTACAACACAGAATCCTCATGACTTCTTCATAGACCCATAAGTACCAAACAGTAAAACTCACTATTACAATATAGGCATGCAAGTTAAAGTATTTCTAATTATTTTGTGTTTAATAGTCTACAATGGAAAAGACATTTATTTTTAGATGTAAATTAACTAACACTTAATATGAAGAGATTGTCACTAGATCTCATTCCCAATATATCTTTGTAATAAAGATAACATTCAAATCTTTTAATTGCCATGTCTTTGGATGCCCAAAAGCTTAAGCAATAGATCCAAACGTGCTGTATTACAGTACAATCAAGAATAAAAATCAACTTCATGGATCTGCACCAAACCATTCTAACTATTCAGTAAGGGAAATTTCCTAGAATTATTGGGTAGTGATAGACTCACAATATCTCTTTTCTTAGATAATTTATAGTCAAGAAAATAAACATAAATTTTGAAATTACCAAATAATGCCGTCCATTAATTATAGCACATTTTGAAACAAAGGACTAAATCATCTTTCTAAAAAAATTGCTAGTTATTTAAATTATAATTCACTATACTACAACAAATTATTTAGACCTATTGTAGATTCTAGATACTAATGAATTGCCACCAGAAAAAAAATTTTAAACATTATCTGTAACTTTTTACAAAAATGTCTAAAATAGCCATATTTGAGTCACAGACAGAAAATAATTGCAATTATACATCTAATCTATTATTTAAATTCCTTTCCAAGAAATTTTGAGCTAAAAGCAAAATCAAAATAGTAGATCAAAACATAAAACCATTTTTTACCTCAAGAATGTAGTTCCATCCCCTTTCATTAAAGACATCATCTTGGAAATGTTCTTTGTATACCTCTTTGGCTTCCTGGATCTTCTCTTTGGTCACTACTTTACCTAAATGAATAAACACCTGTTTACATTTCGAAAGGCATTCTGTGAATTGTTGAGCTGTCACAGGATTAATGGAGGATTAATGTCTCTAGATATTTCACCCATTTTATGGATAATAAAACAAGAACTGAGAGGTTAAATAACTCACCCAAGGTCAAAAACAGAGCCAGAAAAGGAATTTGCACTTTCACTCACTCTCACTCTAATTATGTTAATTTCTTATTTGAAAAGTAAATGTGCAGTAGAAGAAATTAGTACATGTATAATATCATTTAAAAACCACAATAAATAAACTTCTAAGAAGACACATTTTCTATCTCTATTAATTTCTATACTCTTGAAATGTGAGAGTATAAGCCTTTGATACAGATGATTTTCTAGGTGAACCTTCTCACTTTATTCATAAAGGATGTAAAGGATGTCTTTAAAATTGATAATCCAGTAATTTTTACAGTTATTACTTTTTTGTCCCCCCAACATATTAATATTTTTAGTTAACTTTGTTCATCTGTTAAATGACGATAATGATAGTAGAGTACCTACTTACAGAGTGGCTGTGAGGACTAAATAAAGACATTTATGAAGCACTTAGAATAAGGCAGGCCCACAACAGGCAATCAATATATTTTTTGTTTGTTTTAAGATTTGTATTAAAATATACCTAACATACAATATATTAGTTTCAGGTGTAAATATATTTTAGCTGTAATTAACAATAACAGATTTTTCTAAACTTATTCCCAAACGTATTAGTTTCAGAAACTCTCATATTTAGAATACCAAACATATACACCAAATTACAAGATTTAATAATTTCAAATTAAAAGATTTTTTAAAAATTCAAAAGAATCCCTAAAATAATTAAATATCAAAATCAGACTATTCAAAAAGTTACTTTAACTAATATAAAAAAATAGGATGAAAATCATGAAGAATTACATAAAAGCAGTATTTTAAATGTACTAGGACAAATAAATACCTTTTAAGTACTTATTAAGAATGTACTGCAGCCCATAAAATACTGTTTCCTCATATTTCACTTTCCTTATTTTGGAGTTTTCTGTCTTCTTTTCACGGCATTCAAAGTAAGAATAAACTTTGCTTGTGTTGGGTGGGTATTGTTTATAGTGAGTAACCTATATAAAAGAGAGATACTTGAGTTAGAAAACAATGGACTATAAATCGCAACAGAAAAGGCTTGAAATTATTTAAAACCAGAGAAACTACACTTATTTGCTATTGATCAGCTTCTTTTCCTGGCTGTAAAAATAAATAAGTATCATACTTATTAAGAGAATTTTAATAGTTTAGTACTTTAAATTCAAAACCCTAGGAGAATATTAAATTTTATAAACAAGCAAACTGAACTTAAGGAAGCATAAGGCTTTGAAGTTGCAACAAAGTACGAAGACAGGTATCTCATTTTATCTTGGGGAACAGTCTTCTTTCAGGGGAAAAGGGATACAGCTGAAAAAGCTGAAAGCAGAATTTGGTATTGTTACTATTTAAATGTGATATGTTTATTAAATAATAGTCAGTGACTTTCCATGGCTCTACTTCTTCATCTGTATAATGAAGTAGTGAGGATGCCTCCTGCCTTCACAATGACAATGAAAACCTAAATGAAAGCAAAAGCAGCAGCAGCAGTAAAAAATCTTGTTTTATAATCTTTCTTTTGCTCTAATTACCTGAGTTGGGAAATAAATGCCTATACAATGCAACATCAAATCATTACAAGTTTAAAAATATGAAGAAGTATTATAACAAATTTATTTTCCATGAATTTGGATAAAATTTATCTGTTTTTGTTTTAAGAAAAAAATTGTATAATTTGAATTTTATTGTATTTTAATGTGGTTAAAACATTTTCCAATTAATAAATAACTGCTGAATAATGTATATTTGCCCAACTGTAAGAGTAGGAATAATAATGTCTTGAACTAAAGCTTAAAAGTATTAGGTGGTTAATCAGGGTAATGGTGGAATACATCTTTTCAGACCAAGCTTCATGGACTGCCACTGTGAACATAAACCATCTTTCCTGTTTAGTTCTGATCTCAAGTTTAGAAAACCAACATTTTCCTTGCTTGGCTGCATAATCTTAATTCTAGTAAAACTTAGTTTTAATAAAAAAACTTTGTAGTTTAGCACAAAAATTCTAAAATGAATATACTCTATATAGAGAACAAAAAAAATCACAAATGTTTAAAATATTTTAGTTGCCTCTGCAATAGAAGCAATTTGCAAATCTATAAAAATGGCACCCTTGTGTTGCTTATGGGCAACCTTGGAGGGAAATCTTTATATTAATATGTGGTCTGATTGCCTAAGTCAGGCAACAGAGTTATAACTTCCTGTTTTGCTCAGGTACAATATATATCTATACACTATAAGATATAGGGAGGCCTCATCAAAACCTAGAAGTCTATGCCAGTTTCTGTTAGGTTAGAACCCTGAGACTGATACCACTGTTAAGTTTAAGATTTAAGAAGTAGGTAAGTGAAATAGCTAACACAAAATCCAGAGCAATTAAATCTATTAGGCTATTCACTACAATGCAAAAACAACGTAAATCTATATATGGATGATACTCTAGTAATAAGTGATTACTATTTCAACTACTTAAGAAATTGATTACAAATGATACTACCACCTAAAAACATATCCAAGATGTATACAGAAATGAAAATGTCCAGTTTAAAATCTAAATAACTCAAAATACTTTAGTGGGAATAAGCAGTGAAGTAAAAGAAAAATCAATTAAGAAAAAGTAAAATTTGAGTAAGTTTATAAAAGTCAGATTCATAGTTGTGACCTTAATAGTTGGACCCTCTTTACAGTTCAGACACTTAATGGTGCATCTTTATAAATTTACTTTTCCTACATCAGATTTAAAAGTATTAGAAGGCAAATGAATTATTTTCATCTTCTGAGTAGACCAAGCAGTCAAAATCTCAATGGAAATGTCCCTAAACTGCGTAACTCCATATTGGTCTAAAAGTATACTAAAAAATTTCCATCTTACAAAAACAGTTCCAGTTCTGGATAATAATTAAATAGTTTATAACTTTAAAGCTTTATTTTAGTTATGTTCTTTAGTTATGGTACTTAAAACCTGTACATAAATATTCAGAATGCTTCCTCTGAAAATAAATGTCATTAAAAATACAAAATTGTCCAGGCTGTTAAATAGAAATGAAGTATGACTTCTAAAATCCTCAAAAAACTTAAGAGAGCTGGTTTAGAATTTAGCAAAAGTATTTAAGTCACCTAGGCAAATTCTCAGGCAATTAACCATGAAACAATTTCTATTAACCACTTATTAACACCCAATACTTTTATAGAAGAATAAAACAGTAAGCTCAGATCTATTTATATTGGCAAATATAAAAAACATTGTTTTATGGGAAAAACTTTTAAACAGAGCTTCTTGGTAAATAGTATTCTAATAGTACAGTCAATGGATGATTTATAGTAATTCTAGTTTTGCTACGTTTTCTGTCCTCTTCATTTTACTTTTTGCTAAACTGATCACTCTGAACCCCTTGGAACCTTAACCAGAAATTGAGTTGATATAGCAGAAATTGAAATCAATAAATTATTATTTTATAAATAGTTTGTTCATTCACAAATATATACTCTGTACCTATCAGACACTGTTTCACATGCTGAGGACCTGAAAATAAATAGACTGAAGTAGTTTCTAGTCTCAAAAGGCTAATGAGGGCTGAAAGGTCAGAAAATAATATATAAATGAACAAAATAATTCAGATCTAAATGGAGGCTATAAAAAAATTGAAAGAAAATGATGGGCAGAGGGGGCTTAGGAGACTAAATAGGAAGCCAGAAAGACTTCTCTGAAATGATTACATGTGAGCAACACCTACACGACAAGGACACATGAAATAACTTGATTTAAGGGACAGAACAGAATAAAGATCAGAGTGGCTGGTGATAAGAGAATGGGGAGGAAGAGGTATATGGTACAAGTCAGAGAAAAATGCAGAGATAAGATCACGTAAAGCTTATGGACTACAACAAGAAATCTGAATTTTATATCAAGTGCAGTGGGAAGCCATTAGCATGCTTAAAACTAGAGTGAGTATGAACTGACTGACATTTTACAAGATCAGCCTAGCAGTTAAGGTGGAGAATAGATTACTGGGTGACCAGAGGAAGAGCAGGAGCATCCCTTAAGAGCCTACTGCCAAAGACTAGGTAGGTGAGAGAAATGGCTTCACATCTTTGGAGGTAAAGGAGAATTAGGCTGATGGATAGGATCTGGAGGATAAGGAGGGGTCAGAATTAAGGAGGTCTCCTAGATTTATGGCTTGAGGAAATGGGTGAATAATGGTCTCATTTACTGAGATGGGGAAGGCCTTGAAAGGAATGAGTAAGAAAATCCAGAGCTCAGTTTCAAATATGTTAAATAATATCAACAAAACATTTCATAGTATTCAAAATTAAAGTGAACTACAAAAAGGGAGCTCTTCAATCATGTTTCTTTTTTTTTTTTTTTTAGCACTGCTTTGACGTCTATCACTATAGAAAATGGTTCCAATAAATTTAAAATTATTTATAACATGAGAGAAAGCAGCAACTTTCTCTCAATATTCTCAGCAAACCTTACCCCTAAAAAATGTTTCCAAAACTGGCTTGGCCTTTCTGCAGCATATAAAGAATACTGACAGTACTTACGTATATGTGTAGTAAAGAATATAAGCATACAGGAAAATGTAGCTCTTTTAATAAAACTTATTTTCAGTTATGTGATTGATTTACTTCATGAAAAGGCAAGCTTCTAAAAACTGTAATCCTGAGGCCAAGTATCCCTATCCTACGTATGACATATAAAAATAAGTATGAGAAATATTTAAGTTGCATAAAACTTTTCTGTGAGAGTAGTCTAATTTTCTCTTGAGCTTCTCTAGATTTCCCATAAGGTTGATCTGATCATTCCAAGAGCATTCCTCCCACAATGGGGTCACATGATCAAAGGTAACTTTTCCAGTTATAATTTTTAATTGCTAAGAAATAATCATAAGCTAACATTTTAACAATACCACGTACATAAAAGATCACTTAGGGTAACACACGAAAGGTCATAGAGTTAAGTTATGTTATCTACATAATATCTAACAAGGGCATTCAGAAGAGGATCCACTCAGCCTTACTCTAGCTAAAACTTTCTGCTGCTTCACAGCTTATGTGTTAGAAACAGCAAAAATAAAACTGAATTCTTTCTTATTTCAATACTATTTAAGATTTCTTGTGCCCTAGAAATACTTGTTTCCCCTGAAAATAATTCATTGCTATTTAGCTTTTGAAGCAATAACAATGTCAAAAAAACAACTTAAGGACTTTTGGATTATACTATTTTGGGGAAGGGGAGAAATTGTAAAACCAGCTATAATCATTATACTGCCTCTTCCCTTAAACCTCCTGACAGAGTTCCTGGCAACTTGCACCCCACCACACCCCCAACACATACACTTTAAAAAGAGGATACCAGCTTCTGGTATTTTTGTTTTACAAGGTATTATACAATTAATACTGACCTAAATTAACTTTCATATGAAGTATATTCATGATTTATATGCAGGATTTTATTTCTATTGTCTGAATTTTTCCTATAACTTATAATAAAAAAACTTACTGGAAAAACTTCGTAAGATTGCACAGGTAGTCTCTGACATACAAACCATAGCAGTACCCCACTCCTCACAAGGCTCAGGCTGCCATGAGAGCTACTGTGACAGTACTTAAGTGTCCACTTAAAGCAGTAAAAGGGAAACAACTATGACAAAAAGAAACAGCTCAGAGGAAGATGATGAGTAGCTCAAGTCCTACACAGGACTAAGTTGGCCATATGAGGACTTTCATCTATCTTCAAATCTTTTCCTCCAAAAAATCCAAACTTTTAAGATTTGCTATTCTGCCATTAGCAAGGAAGCAAAATCTTCCTTTAAAAAAAGTTGCCTTAGGTGCTTACTCACCATACTTAAATTATACAGCCTTTTATAAATTCTCTAAAATTAACTTTCACCCATCCTAGTCTTATCTTTAGACTACCTAATATTTACTAAATGAATGATGAAATGTGCTGAGTTCTAGATAACCAGTTTATAAAGGACCTTTTGAGAAGTAACCCACACTGACTAGCACAGTTCATAACTAATGTGTGACACAGTTTAAAATGTAAGTTGCTTGGGGCTTACTTTTGTGTACTATTTTTTCAACTACAGCTCAATTGGCAACATTTTCCGTTTTGATCTATTAATAGGTTAAATGTTCAGAAATGTTAAAACTATTCTCTGCTGTAGTTTGTTGTACACAGAAGGGAAAAAAATAATGGAACAGAAATGAATCTTTTAATGATCCACTGTTATTTGCAAACTGATCAATGCCCATCCCAGAGGTAAGTGAAAAAAATGACCTGTCTCCTCTATGAAAAAATTCCAAATGCTTTTTAAGCACTGCAATGGGTAAGGACAGTCCAAATGCACCTATTCCTAGTTGGTTTAGCACAATATAAATACAACCCAGTAAATACTTTTGCTTTAAAACTGTCTGAAAATGACTGAAGATGAGTAGCAATTAAGATTAAGCATATTTTTCATTTGTACCAAGAACCTGGGATGAAAACAAAACGACCACATTCATCTGTTGTCCTTGTTCCTTATTACGTATATGATAAAATATGAGATTACAAAAATGGATATATATTATATTTTAAACGCTTGTTCCTTGGTTCAAATTGTCCTAAATCCTTTGGAGAGGATACAAATAAAATAAAAACACCCACATGCTGTCATGCACTTGGATACTACTTGCAAAAAAAACTTTTTTATAGTCCTTAGACAACCAATGATCCTTCAGTTTTAGAAAGAAATCAACAATATTCTGTTCTCTTCCATCAACACATCTAAAGCTATTACTAGTTCTCTACATTAATTGGTCAATAGTTTGTAAGTCCTGATAAGGATATATAATATTCTTCTGTAATTTCCAAATAAAAGTTTCATTACTTTTAACCTCAAGATTATCATTTGTCTCTTCGCCTAAGCAGATAAAAAGGCAAAAATAGAATACAGACTATAAGGACCACTAAAAATGTAAGGAAAATGAAACTTAAAGACCAAATTGTAAGTGTGGAATACACAATCTATTTTACTGTATAGCTGTAAACCACTGGTATAAAGACCTATCAATTAACCTGATTGAATCCTCTTAGTGAATTTTTTGGGGGAAAATGAAAAATCCTACTAAGATGAAAATCTTCTAAAAAAAGGTTTCATATTAGAAAAGGGATAAATAAACTAGTCTGACTTGAAAATGGACAGGAATAAACCTTATTACATAGATACAAATTCTAAGTATGTCCTGCTAGATTGGAAAACTTTAAGGTAACTCACTCTCTTAATTAAACAATCCCAGGAAACTAAGGTTAAAGCAATTTTTCATTCCTTATGTATGATGGCTAGAGGAACTTCAAACTAAAGAAATTTTTATTCCGTTTTAGTTTTTAAAAGACCACTCAACATCCGTTCACACTTCCCATTTCAATCAAATCATAAGTTACTACTTAAATTTTTTTGAAAATTTTTAAAGATTTAAGAAAAAATTTAGTTAAGAAATTTAAGAAAAAACTATGAATGAAAATGAAACCATTCTAAAAATCACTATTAAAACACTATGATTCAACTAAGAAAACACAGAGGAAGTTTAAGGTTTAAGTAAACCACACCTCATAATACTGTGATCTTGCAATAGTGTAGATTTCCACTTTAAAATTCCATTTATAAGACCACGTACTCATTAATGAAACTTGGATCTACTTTAAATAATAACCCATCTAAATTATTCTAAGTAGACTCTTAAACCAAATGGTAAGAAATGGACAAAACTTAGGTAAAATGAGATTCTCCAAAGGCAAAAAAAAAAAAAAAAAGAAAAAAAAAGAAAAAAAAATCACAACCAAAACCAAAAACATGAGAACATTGTACTTTACCACTGTATTCCAAACCATCATGTTGCTCAAGTAAAAACTAAAATTTATTTCGCACAAGTGGGGTTTCTGGCCTGACATTTCATCCTTTAGTCTTGCCTAACAAAGCTTAGCAAAGTACAGTCATATAATTCATATGTCATATAATTCTGAAACTTGGGGAAAGACATTCCAGATTCTAATCATTCTTTCCTTTACTGATATATGTGTTTCAAATAAAATTAATGGGGCAGCTGCACATGCAAGTGTCCAATGCACATAATGAACACAATGTTGTGCCATTTCTCTCTTTAAATTTTGCAGTGTTAAAACTACAGTTCATTTAATTCCTCCTGTTTCACTTTCCTTTTCACAGAAATCATGTAGCTGCCCTAAATGAACTAAGGGCAAATTGGCCTTTGCAACAAGGAGCATGAGTGATCCCCAGCAGCAAAGCGGTTTGAAAAAGAGCCCAGTGAAATGGGACAGGGGTATCCAGCACGGCTACCGGGGACAGATGTGTCCCTCCGTACCCGGGCCACAGGCAAGAGAAACGTGGCTGGTTTCTCCAGCACCCTTACTAGGACCTCGCCCACACCTTTCTCGAGGAGAAGGGGCGTTATCAGCCCAGCAAGAGCCTAGCGCACTCGACTCGGCTCCACGAGGAAAATACTTCTCAAACCCTGTTCTTTCTCCACAGAGGAGCCCTAGGGGCTGTTACCTAACTGACCCGCTGCTAGGGCGAGTCCTCGCCCAGGCCAGTCCAACCTGGCCAGGGGCCAGAAGGCCGCTCTCCTGGGGGAGGAGGGCAGTCGGCCGCTAACGCCCAAGGCGGCCCGACCCCGGGCCTGCTGCCTCCGCCGGAGCCCCCGGCCCCAGACGGCGGAGGCATCCGCAGGCAGGCGGCGCCGGCTTGGCCCGCCTCGCCTCAGCCCCTCGCCGCGCCCCCCAACCACGCACCGCCAGGCCCCGCCTCCTGCCGTATATCCCTCCATCCCTCCTCCATCCACCTCCTTCCCACTGCGGCGCCAGTTTCACCTGCCCTGCTCCGCTGCCCGCGCGTTCCCTGGGGATGCCTCACTCCACTACCCTAGACCGGCCGCCCCCAGCCCCCAAACCTCGCGCTCGGCCGCTAGGCACCCTCTTCTCCTTCACCTGCCCCCACCCCAAGCCTGTACCTTGTAGGAGTCGGTAGCTAGGAGGATGTTGAACTCGGCTTCTGCAGCAGCATTCATCTCGGACCGGAGTGTGGGGCCCGCGTGCCGAGGGCTTGCCAGCCACCACTGCGAGGAAGAAATGGGCTTCACCGCGCTCCGTTGCTTAAGTGAACGCTCGGTCGGAGGGGGAGGGGGAGAAGAGGGAGAAACGGAGCGGGGAGGAGTGGCCTGAGGAGGGCGGGCCCGGGAACCGTGACGCGGCCAGTGTGGCAACAGCTCACGCACGGGCAGTCTGGGGACTCGGATAGCCTCCTCACCTCGGCTCCCCGCCCCATCACCTCGGCGGGGACGAGAGGGGCGGGGCGAGTTCGCGCGTGCGCAGCGAGCAGGGGGCTGGGCTGGCCGGGGAGGACGTGAGGCACGCGCTCTTTTTTCGGAGACGCCCACCCCGTGAAGCCGGAGGCAGCGGCGCCGCCCCGACTCGTGACCCGAACTCCCGACTTGGTTTCGTTTCCCGGCCCGGCGGACCTGGAGGGGGCGTCTCCAACCTCGCCGCTCCTGCGATCTGCGGGTTCGCCCGCCGCGCGGACACCTTGCTGTCCTACCCAGTCCGGGCCCGTTTTCTAAGTCTTCCGAAAGTCACGCCACCCGTTTCCTCGTACCACCCGCGCAGTTACTCACCTTTGTTTCCAGCTTGGCGGAAAGATCGAGCCTTTTACCTCCATTCCCCTTGTCCTTCCGAATCCTTCTAATCCTCTCCTTAAAAGCTGAAGGCCTGCGGTGATGAATAAGGTCTAAGGGGCCACTCTAATCTGACAACGTCGCTCCGCTTTCCTCCATCTCTGTGGCTGAGCTCTTTGATTCTTTGAGGGATGTTTTGACTTCCGCGGAGCAAATAATATGCGCCAAAAGTCAGGAGTTGAATTCAGTCCTCGCAGATAATGAGCGAACAAAATCTAATTGAATCTAATATTGCTGAGAAGTAAAAGGCAACGGGCCAAGTGTTTGACAGGGTGCGAACCTGACTTATGGTTATAATCGTTAAATCTTGGGAAACAGGTAGGCAATGTCCAAATAAAAAAGGTGAAACGACATCGGATGACTTCACCCAAATGCTGACTCTCCATTTGCGCAGTTCTCATACGTGGTTGCGTTTTTGCGTAAAACTAAGATTCCCTCTGTCCACGTGGTCAATTGCTGCTTTTTTAAATTTTAAGATTTAGGTTTTACAAGATACACTAGCCGGGAAAAAGCGGTGTAATGAAAGCTGGTAAAGGATTTTATAGACTGTCTTTCAAGGTATTGGAAGTCTTAATTTTATGGGGGTGGGGTGGGGCTGTGACTTCGGAGACATTCATCACAAGAAAACTGAGACTTCTTCAATTAAAAATAATTTCCGTCCAGACTATGTTTTGGAGTCAGTACAGATTCTTGATAATCACCTGTCTATACATAGATTCAATATAATCAAAATTCACAAAAGTGGTGAGATAGCTTTAGGCACTCACTAAGGTAGTAAATAATACATTCAGAATTATTTTCAACAACAAGGTATTAAGAGGCTTTTTGTTTTCTTAGTTGACCCTGTGTTTACTGGGGCAAATTACTTTTAAAAACATTTAAATATTTTAAATTTTGTTTTGGGAGATTTTGTTAATTTAGTTCAAGCAGTGCAGTTCAGAGAAGGAAAATGACCATTTTTTGCTCCTCTTAATTTGTTACATTTTTCTTCATTCATTTAAAATTTCCATAACCTACTTTATTTAAATGACAGATTCTTTTTGCTTAGCATTCTGGAATCCATGTATGTAAAACCGACCATTGTTCTATGCTGCCTTATACTGGGAAAAGGGAGTCTGATTACAAAGTGGGTTTTGTTTATGGTAGCATTTTTGTTTTTAAAAAGCAAAATACTGACCTTACGGTATTTGAGTTGAATTTCAAGTTTTAAGGTGAGAAAGTTTAATATCAGTGCAAGTGAAAATGTTAATATTACATTGACATTGCTTGTTAAATGTAGCAATAGTCACAAGGCCTGTACACATTAGTGACAAACCCTCAGCAATCTCCAGAGGAAAAGAGGAAAATAAAGTCATGTTACCAATAGAAAATCACCATTTGCCTAAGATGGAATTAGGCACTCTATGTGTAACTACATGCTTAATCAGGACCAATTTTGAATTAATCAGGGTTTAGAACTATGAAGTTATCACCAAATACAAAGTCAAGATTTCATTTTGAAATGACCTCCCTTAAAAGATCATTTAACAGCTAGTATTTAGTATATCTAGTAGCATGTAAAAAATCTGAGAAAGAGTTTCTCATGGGCCCCTACAACATGACAAAGACTAGTACAAAGACTCAAATGGACCCTGTCAATTTATTCAAAGTCCTTAATTAATCTATCATTTCTACCAAACAGTCAAGCAGGGTGAATTGGGCATCCAGCCTCTTGTTTATATTCCACAGAGTGCTATGAAAGGCCTGTGACCCACATATTTGATCAAAGTAGGTGTTTCTACACCATTCCTGTTTCCACACACCTTTCCAGACAGCCTTTGGTGCACTTGTATTTCTAAGCTGCCTTGGAATTTCAATCTGACTTGATTTCTCTTCAGTAAAAAACACTGGAGAAATAGGTGTGGGACTTAACTCACCTGCAACACCTGACGCTAGTCCTATCCATCACTCTTCATAACTTCCTCTGGCCTTATCAACCAGCAACTATTTTCACAAAGACAATGTGAAAGAGGAACTTTTGAATTAACTTAGACCTTTTTCTTATTCAAAGTTAAATGGCCCTTTGAGGACCTCCTAGAATTCCAATTTCCTAAAGAAATGGCATCATCTACAGCAAGACATGGGTCTTCATGGATCTGATTATCAGTGCTTCCCCTACCTGAAGCACTCTAATGACAGTCTGCTGGGTCCTCTACAATCACACACACAGAAAACTGCTGACTCTAGTCTGAAAATATGCAAGTGATAGAATAAGTGTAACCCACAAATGGGAAGAATTAGTGCATGTTCACAAATTGTTCACAGGCAATGCATTGCAAAATGTTCTTGTATACTTTGTATGGTGTCTTTGTCTGATTGTTCTGTGCTCTCCTATTTGCCTGGGCTTAATCATCTATCTGATGTTAAACTCTCTTCAAATCTCATATTCTGCAGGAAGTCTTCCCAGTCTATGTATGCTGTGTAGCAAGTCTCAATTTTCCCATTTTTATTAGTTGTATTTTGGTTTCTATTATATCTAAACATATTTTTTTTCTAATTCTGACTAAATAAAATGGGAAATAAAGGTAGAAAAGGTTTGAATTTCTCTTTAAAAGTAAGGTAAATGTGGATATACATGTTATGATACTATGTGTAGGGATTTGGGTGTTATGATGACTTATACATTTTGCTGATGGTCATTTTATCTAAGAATCAATGGCCAAAATTAGTGACTGAGAAAATGAGACTGTGAGTAGTATAAAAGATTGTCAAGATCTTTTAATGCAGTGTTTTCCTTAGTGAGGCTTACTTATCACTGATGGTATATGACATGCATATTAGTGGCACTCAGATAAACATTTTTAACTTCAATAATTATCTTTAATGAGTCTTAGAAAAAATAAAACTCAATTTTTCTTGGAAATTATTATTTAAGATGAAGCCAAGTAGGTGGGCTCTTACTCTGATGAATCTTGCTACGTTCCTTGTCTCTCCTAACTTATAAGCTGTTCTCATAACCTAGACATAAGACTGCTATTCTTGAAGAAGTTACACTTGAAAGGCTACATACTGTATAACTTCATTTATATAAAATTTTTGACGTTCTATAATGAAAGAAAGCAGATCAGTGATTGTCAGAGGCTGGGTTAGGGCAAGCAGATAGACTGTAGGGAGCATGAGGAAATGTTTTGAGTAATGGAAATGATATATATATATGATACTGATTATATAACTATACATTTGTCAAAATTTATTGAATTCTCTAATATTTGTAAATTTTATTGTATATAAATGTTTCAATAAGACTGAATAATAAAAGACTAGTTTTATTGAAATCATTTAAGATATTTCCCCCCTCCTTTCCCATTCCATTTTTTAATGTTTCCACTTCCATGTTTTATTGTTCCCAGTTTACTTTACGTGATTTGGAGATGAGCACATTTTACCTTCCTCAGAGAAAGGAGAGTTGTTGAAGTTGCTGAACATTTATAGAACCCTGATATCAGAAGGAGTTTCCTGCTATTGAGTAGGAAGTAGGAAAAGGAATCAATCCCAATATGATTCAATTTGATAGGAATGTATAAACTCCTGGTAAAAATATAGTATTGTACAAAGGAGCATTAACTTTAAAAAGAGATGTCATATTTATCCTCAGTTCTTTTCCAAAGCAGCTATGAAATGACTAGAATCTGGAGTGAGGAGAGATAAAACGATATAGTTATTTCATTAATCTCAGTCATTTCAGCATTGGATTGCAAGATCAATGTAAAATTGTATGTGGATATAATCCTTAACTGCAGGGACAACTTCTGAAGAGCAATCAGGTCTGGATAAATATCAATCAAGCCTCTCCTGGTGTCCATGCCCTGGACTTTTTCCATACCAAAAACTACTCCACCTGTGAAACTTTAAAATGCATTCTTTGGTCCGTACATCCTGCCTTTCTATGATAGTTCACTCACTCTCCTCTTAACCTAAGCTCTCAAGAACTTTGTCTGTTGCCCAGCATTTGTCCATATGACTTTACTTTCTTCCTTATCCAGATCTAAACTCCATTTCTTCATATTGTCAACATCATCTCTGGCTCCCTTATCTCTTAGCGGGTCCTCAGATCCTTAACTTTTTCTGCTTTTAGAGCATCCAGGCCACTGAAATGCTAATAGGAAATACCACACAGCCATACCTGCCATCCATAGCAGGACATGCAGTGATGCCTGAAAGTCCTTTTATTCCCCCTGTTCAGTATTCTCTCCCATTTTGCTAAGGAGTTATTTCGAAGGTTTACGTCTCTCCTCAAATTCTTTATCTCCAAATAACTCCTTAATTCTCAGTAGATGATAGAGTCATCTTGCTGTCAGCAAGAAAAACCAAGGCTGCCGGTGGGAACTCCTAAACTATAAGAGCTATGAGAGCAGAAGTCTGTCTTAATTAGAGGTCTATTCTCAAAGTCAAGAGTAGGACCAAGCACATAGAAGGGGCTTAGTAAATATTGAATGAATGAAGGAGTGTGGGAAAAACGGTTAACTCAGGCTCTCTCGCCATGCTTCCCAGAATGATGCATACCTGTTATGTAACCATGACTTGCACTTTCCCATGTGACAGTCATTTTGTTGTTTATGCACCTTCTGAGCTCACTTCTTGTCTGTCTGCCATGTTTGTTCTCCTGCCTATATAAGGGGATGGGACTCTCTGGGAGGGAACTATGAGCTATTAAGGATGAACTCTTGGGCGCTCCAAACAGAGCTGAACCTGATGAAGATGCAGGTGCAAACTATGGAGGAGACCAAGCAGCTGCAGACACTCCAAACAGCTGGATCGGATGAACGCACAGGTGCAGGCTGTGGAGGAAGCCAGGCAGCTGCTGGAGAAAGAACACCAACATTTGCAGTCGGAGTAGGAGAGGGGTCCTCCTTTTTGTTAGACTCCTCAGGGAAGGAGGAGGAAACACCCCTATTGTTGTGATAGACTTCTCCCGGGAGGAGGGAGAACCAGAGCTATTTCACTTTGTCATTGCCAAGGTTTTAGGCAGGGCAGGTTTTGGTAGTGGTACACCCAGTTGAAAAAACACACACGGAGCTGACATGGGGGACCATAAACACGCCAGCAAGCAAGCTCCTTTATTGCGCACCTGGGACTATATATACGTATTTAAACAAAAGTGGCATCTTGCTGCATCTGCTCAGTAGCAGTGGTTTGGGTTCTTATGTAAAATGTCAGTCCCAGGAATTCCTCAACCCCAGACATGGACTGATTATGCCAAGGTCAAGCCTGGGGGGCAGGCCTGCCTTTAACCTTTTACAGTGGGCCTGGCTGTAATTCTTTATAGCAGGCTTGGCTTTAAACCTTTGGGGACTGACACTCCACCCCTACAGGCCCACTGCATGGGACTTTACCCATAACATATCCTTGAGCCCACAGTTCACAGCAACAATATAGGGTACAGCAAAAGACTACTAGACTGCTAGCAATAATCACTAGGGAGTTCCACTAAGAGGTTAATGGGTCTTCCATAGAGGAGGGAATGGGTTGTACCTCTGTGTTCATCTTGGCCAGGGCTGTCTGAATGTGCTCAGCATGATTTGGGACATATACATAACGTTCCACACGTAAAATAGCACAGGTGCCACCTTGGGAGGCTGTCAATAAATCTAAAGCCATCCGATTTTGCAGCACAACTTTACGCATTTGCACTGTTTTTTCTAATAACAGGCTTGAGTCCTGTTTAGTAGCATTCAGAGCTTGAGCTGTGTGCACTGCTAAAGCTTCTACTTGTAATTCTGCATCTATGACAGCAGCTCAGGCAGGGCCAGAGCAAAAGGGTAGAACCACCAAATGGCTCTATGTTGGTGATGCCAGCGGTGATACACAGCATCCCAATTAGTAGGTAATTGAGGAAGGGTTGCCAGTACTTGACCAGCAATGTAAGGGTGATCCCATGTATATCGGACAGTCCATTTTGCAGGTAAGTAAGGCCATCTGTAGTGTCCACAAACCCAGAGGTATCCAGCTGGAAGGATATCTGTGGGATGAATGCCAGCACATCAGGCTCCATTCCACCAAGTGCAAGGGGTCAGCACATGGGTAATGTTTTGACACAAGTGTGGGGGCACCCAAGCAGCAATGCGGTTAGCATCTGAGTAATGTTGTTCTATATATAACGGGACTTGTTCTTGTAGTTTTACATGTTCCTCCACTACCCAACTGCACCCATTAGTCACTGCATAACCAAACAGGGGGGGTTGGTTATTATGGTCCTGGCGGAGCAAACTGTTCACTGCCCGCTGACGTTGGTCTCCTTTAGTGGCACTGTTTCATGTATGTAACTGTGTATACTTGTTTAGGGAAGTTGGGTAAATCTGCCACGGAAGTCCCTCAGCTGCCTCCAGTGGTTTTTCCGAGCTGATCCAGCAGTGGGGAACATTGTGCACCTGAGCAAACGTATGTGCCCAGGACAGGATACTATTGTCTGCTGTTAGCCTGGGTGGTAGGACAAAGCAGATAGTGACACCATTAAAGGAAGATCTTTACCCTCAGGTAAAATACAGGCAATGTGTCCATCTTGTGACAACAATGTGGCCGGTAAGGGCTTTGCCCCTGGCCTATGAAACCAGATTAGTTCCCCAAGAGTTTGGGGCCATGGCAGCTCTAATGGGGTGATGGAATATAAAGGACAGAGGGCAAGGACAAATGTTCATCTTAGTATAGGACCTCTGTCTTTCCCTGGTAGGGTTATCTGCACAGAGAGGGGCCAGCGCCCAAACCACGGTTTCAAGATCAATCCTTCCTTGAGTCCAATACCCCAAGGTTTTATTAGAGCCAGCCAAGATTCATGGGAGGCCCGGGTGGTCCAAGGCCATGACCATGAGACTTATTTTCCTGGTGCTAACGAGTCAGGAGCAGGGACAAGTAAAGACCTGTTATATATTTTTGGCACCAGGTGTCGGTCAGCAGGGTTAGGACATATTTTCAAAAAATGGGGTAATGGTTGAACAACTTTGTCTAATGCGGACAAACCAGGGCATCTGGGTTGTTTATTCAATAGCCTAACTGCAGTGGGCAGATTAGTTCTCCATTTGTGTAGACCAGGGCCCAGGACCTTTAATTTTTTCTTTAATAAATCATTATATTGTTCTATCATACCTGTGGCTTGGAGTCGGTAAGGTACATGCAGCTGCCAATCAACATTATTTTGACGAGCCCAAGCCTGTACTTTGTATCCAGTAAACTGAGTGCCCTGGTCACCGTTAATTACCACAGGAGTCCCATAGGCAGGGCTCTGCTGATTAAGCACAGCAAGGGCATGTACTTGGGTGGCTGCAGCCATAGGCCAGGCAAATCCTAACCCAGTCCCTTTATGCACTGCTGTGAAGGCATATTGACAATCATGGTCTGTTGGCAAAGGCCCGATATAGCCCATTTGCCATTCCTGAAAGGGTTGCCCACCCTTCGGCACAACACCTGGTTCTCACAGGGGGCGGTGCCAGTGGGGGTGCTGTTTTGTACAAGCTTGCACTTGTGCATAGTCTGTTGACCCTATGCCTAGGTCAGGGACATACCCCATCGATGAGCTACCTGTTTCATGGTTTGGGCTCCAGTATGTCCCAGCTTGCGATGTAGCCAGGGACCTGGCTCTCCTGGGTGGGGCAGTAACTGGCTTGCCCTCACTTGAGCAAGAGCACCAGCAGCATCATTTCCAGGTGCCTTTAAAGGATTATGTCCTGGAACATGGTAAATGGTGGCCCCCTCCTGGAGACCCCATTTATCCAAGTCCTGCCAAAGAGCTTCCCCCACAAAGGACGGCGCCCTATCAGCCAATCTCAGGCTGCCCAGCATGGGAGCTAGAGTGTTAAACCTTTGTATACTGCCCAAATGTCCGTACAGACATGTACGGGGCCTGATGCATTCATCACCACTGGCCACATAGCCCTCAATTTAGCCCATTGACTGGATTGTCCAGTCCCTGTTTCATACTAGAATTC
>PVJL010002197.1:26426-210873 GCA_004026885.1 Lyroderma lyra | reverse complement strand
AGCTGAGTAATATTCCATTGTGTATATGTACCACAGCTTCTTTATCCAGTCATCTGTCACAGGGCACTTTGGTTGTTTCCATGTTTTGGCCACTGTGAACAGCGCTGCGATGAACATTGGGGTACATAAGTCTTTGCGGACTAAGGTTTTCAAGTATTTTGGGTAGATCCCCAGAAGGGGGATTGCTGGGTCAAATGGTAACTCCATTCCCAATTTTCTGAGGAACCCCCACACTGCCTTCCACAGTGTTGTACCAGTTTGCACTCCCACCAGCAGTGTACCAGAGTTCCTTCTTCTCCATATCCTCTCCAGCACTTGTTATTCCTTGTCTTGTTGATAACAGCCATTCTCACAGGTGTGAGGTGGGATCTCATTGTGGTTTTGATTTGCATTTCCCTGATAGCTAATGAGGATGAGCATGTTTTCATATGTCTGCTGGCCATTTGTATTTCTTCATGGGAGAAGTGTCTGTTTAGTTCTTCTGCCCACTTTTTAATTGGGTTGTTTGTTTTTTTGTAGTTAAGTCTTATTAGTTCTTCATATATTTTAGATAGTAGACCCTTATCTGATGCGTTGTGTGCAAATATTTTCTCCCATTCAGTTGGCTGTCTTTTTGCTTTGTTGATGGTTTCTTTTGCTGTGCAAAAGCTTTTTGGTTTGATATAGTCCCATTCACTTATTTTTGCTTTTACTTTCCTTGCCTTTGATGTCAGATTCATGAAGTCTTCCTTGAGTTCTAGGTCTATAAGTTTAGTGTTTTCTTCAATGCAGCTTATTGTTTCAGGTCTTACATGAAGGTCTTTAATCCATTTTGAGTTAATTTTTGTATATGGTGAGAGTTCACAGCTCAGGTTCATTCTTTTGCATGTGTTTTTCCAGCTTTCCTAGCACATACTAAAGAGGCTGTTTTTTCCTCGTTGCATATTTTTTGCTCCTTTATCAAAAATTATTTGTCCATAAATTTGTGGATTTATTTCTGGGTTTTCAGTTCTGTTCCATTGGTCCATGCTTCTGTTTTTCTGCCAGTACCAAGCTGTTTTGACTATTGATGCTTTGTAATATAAATTGAAGTCAGGGAGTGCAATATCACTGGCCTTATTCTTTTTATATAGTATTGCTTTGTCAATTCAGGGTCTTTTGTGATTCCATATAAATCTGATAATTCTTTTATCTATTTTGCGAAAGTATGATTGTGGGATTTTGATGGGTATTGCATTAAATCTGTAGATTGCTTTGGGCAAAAATGGCCATTTTAACAATGTTAAGTCTTCCTATTTATGAACAGGGGGTTTCCATTTCTTAGTGTCTGCTTCAGTTTCTTTCAAAAGTGTCTTATAGTTTTCTGTGTATAAGTCTGTCACATTCCTTGTTAAGTTAATTCCCAGGTATTTCATTCATTTTGTTGTGATAGCAAAAGGAATTGACTCCCTCATTTCTTTTTCTGAGAATTTCTTGTTTGTATATAGGAACGCTATTGCTTTTTTTTTAAATTTATTTTTATTGTTAGACTTATTGGGGTGACATCTGTTAACAAGGATTACATAGGTTTCAGGCATACAATTCTACAGTGCATTGTCAACTTGTTGTATTTTGTACATTGATTTTGTATCCTGTGACTTTACTTTATTCATTTATTGTTTCTAATAGTTTCCTGGTGGAGCCTTTGAAATTTTTTATATAAAGGATCATGTCATCTACAAATAGTGACAATTTGACCTCTTCTTTCCCAATTTGGATACCTTTTATTTCTTTCTCTTGCCTGATTGCTATGGCTAGAACTTCCAGTACTATATCGAATAGCAGTGGTGACAGGGGGCATCCCTGTCTTGTTACTGATTTTAGGGGAATAGGCTTCAGCTTTTCCCCATTCAGTATGATGTTAGCCGAGGGCTTGTCATATATGGCCTTTATTATGTTGAGATCTTTCCTTCTATACCTATTTTATTTAGTGTTTTGATCATAAATGGATGTTGTATCTTGTCAAAAGCTTTTCCTGCATCAATTGATATGACCATATGGTCTTTATCTTTTACTTTGTTTATGTGGTGTATCACATTGATTGATTTTCGTATGTTGAACCATCCTTGTGCTCCCGGAATGAATCCCACTTGATCATGATGTATGATCTTTTTGATGCATTGTTGTATTCTATTTGCTAATATTTTGTTTAGGATTTTTGCATCTGTGTTCATCAGAGATATTGGTCTGTTGTTTCCTTTTTTTGTGTTGTCTTTGCCAGGCTTTGGTATTAGAGTAATGTTGGCCTCATAGAATGAGTTAGGAAGTATTGCTTCCTCTTCAATTTTTTGGAAGAGTCTGAGGAGGATGGGTGTTAATTCTTCTTTGAATGCTTGGTAGAACTCGTTAGTGAAACCATCTGGTCCAGGGCTTTTGCCTTTAGGGAGATTATGGATAGTCATTTCAATCTCATTGCTATTGATTGGTCTATTTAGATTATCCAGTTCTTCTTGGTTCAGTCTAGGTAGGCTATAAGTTTCTAGAAGCTTGTCCATTTCTTCTAGGTTGTTAAATTTAGTGGCATAAAGTCCTTCATAATATTTTCTTATAATCCTTTGTATTTCTGTAGTATCAGTGGTAATTTCTCCCCTTTCATTTCTAATTTTGGATATTTGTGTCCTTTCCTTTCGTCCTTTGATTAGTCTAGTCAGGGGTTTGTCAATTTTGTTGAGTTTCTCAAAGAACCAGCTCTTTGTAATATTAATTTTTTCTATTGTCCTTCTGTTCCCTAATTGATTTAACTCTGGTTTAATTTTTATTATTTCTTTCCTTTTCATGACTTTTGGTTTTGTCTGCTCTTCTTTATCTAGTTCTTTAAGATGGGATGCTAAGGTTTTTCTTGTGATTTTTTTGTTGTTGTTTCTTAAGATAGGCCTGTAGTGATATAAATTTCTCTCTTATTACCACTTTTGTTGTGTCCCAATAATTCTGATATGATTAGTTTCTATATATTTTTAATCTCATCTTTTATTTGTTCTTTTACCCAGTCATTTTTTAATAAGCTGTTGTTTAATCTCCATGTATATGTGGTTTTTTCTGCTTTCCTTTTAAGTTGATCTCCAATTTCAAAGCTTTGTGGTCTGAGAATACACTTGGTGTGATTTTGATTTTCTTGAATTTGCTGAGGCTACTTTTGTGTCCCAGCATGTGGTCTATCCTTGAGAATGTTCCACGTGTACTAGAAAAGACGGTATAGTCTCTTTCTGCTGGATGAAGTGTCCTGTAAATGTCAATTATGTCCAATTGCTGTAATGTATCATTTAGACCTGATATTTCCTTATTTATTTTCTGTTTGATCTATCCATGGCTGTTAAGGAAGTGTTTAAGTCTCCCACAATGATTATGCTTTTGTCAGTTTCTCCTTTCAGATCTGTTAGTAGTTGCTTTGTATATTTTGGTGCTTCTTAGTTGGGAGCATATATATTAATTATGTCACATCTTCTTGTTGTTGTATTGTGCCTTTTATCATTATGTAATGTCCATCTTTGTCTCTTGCTATCTTTTTTAACCTGAAGTTTATTTCATCAGATTATCAGTATGGCAACTCCTGCTTTTCTGTGGTTACCATTTGTTTGGAATATTGTTTCCCATCCTTTCACTCTGAGTCTGTGTTTGTCCTTATGGCTGAGGTGTGTCTCTTGGAGACAGCATGTGGATGGGTTTTGTTTTTTAATCTAGTCTGCTCCTCTGTGTCTTTTATTGGTGAGTTCAGTCCATAAACATTTAGAGTGATGATCAATATGTGAGGATTTCTTGTGGCCATTATTTTTTTGTTATTGTTTTATTTTAGTTTCTTTCTTGTTGCCCTAACTCTATTCCATTTGTTCTGATGTTTTGTTTCAGGTTGAAAGCCTCCTTCAGTATTTCTTGAAGTGCTGGCCTTGTGCTGGCTAATTCCCTCAGCTTCTGTGTGTCTGAGAAGGTCTTTATTCTACCTTCATATCTGAAACATAATTTTGCTGGATAATTTATTCTTGGCTGGAAGTTTCTCTCTTTTAAAGTTTTGAACATTTGATTCCACTTTCTCCTGGCTTATAGAGTTTCTGCTGAGAAGTCTGATGCCAGCTTGATGGGTTTTCCTCTAAAGGTTATAATTCTTTTTTCCCCGGCTGCCTTGGGAATGGTCTCTTTGTCTTTAGTTTTTGACATCTTTAGTACTATGTGTCTTGGAGAAGATCTGTTAGGGTCCAGGTGTCTAGGGGACCTGTTTTCTTCTTGAGTTTGGGGTTCCAGATCTTTCATAGATTTGGAAAGTTCTCCTTTACTATTTGTTTGAGTATGTTCTCTGTAGAATGTTTTGCTTTTTCTCCTAATCCTATTATCCTGATGTTGTTTGGTCTCATGGAGTCAGATAGTTCTTGCAGAGTTCTTTTAATCCTTTTGGTTCTATATTTCCTCTCTTACTCTTTTTGAGATGTTTCCATGTTCTGATCTTCAATATCACTAATTCTTTCCTCCATCTGGTTGGCCCTATTTCCTATGGCAGTTACTTCATTTCTCACTTCTTTTATTGTATTATTTGTCTCTCGAATTTCCATCTTGATTTTCCTTATGTTTTGAATTTCTTTGTTAAATTGTTCATTTTTGTTCATGGATCTCCTTTCTTAGGTCATTCACCTCAGCTATGGTGTTCTGCCAGTATGTTTTCATTTCTCTCAGAACCTTTAGAATGGCTACTTTAAATTCTCTGTCACTTAGTTCAGAAAATTCTAGGTCTCTGAAACTCTTTTGGATATTTTTCATGTTCTTTCTCAGAAACTTGAGATCCTAAAGAATTCATACTGTCTGCTGGGTTCTTCCTCTTTGGCATGAGGGTGTTATGTTCAGCAGAGCCCAGGAGCCCTCATTAGTATTTTCATGGTGTCTTGCTGCAGGGCAGACACTTGGTGGCATTGGGGGCCAAGTTTTGGAAGAGAGGGGTGATATTTAGGCCTTATCTCTGGTCTCCAGCCATATTTGGAGGCGATGCACATCTATCCAGGGTCCCTGTACTTCTTGCAGTTCTTTGCAGAGGTTGTAGGAGAGGGGAGAGGCCACCAAAAAGTGTGCTGAGGCAGCTCCACCTCCTTCCCTATGCTGGGGAAGTTGGGGGATGTGGGCAGAGGCTGTCCATGCTGGCTGGGGAGAACGCTATCAAATCTGCCTTTCTTCCCGGGCCTGCTCCAGCGACTAGCCATTCTGAGTGGAGTCTGCAGGCTCATACCACGTGAAGGCGCCAGGTTCATGAACCAGAAGTCCAAAGCTGTGGGCCTCATCTCACAGGCTGCATGAAGGCAGCTGACTCATCTCTGCCATGGGTCAGGAAACATGGCCCTGTGGGGGAGCTGTGGGCCGTGGGGGCGCTGAGGGCCGAGGTGTTCTCTCTGTGGCCCCACCTCTGCCTGTGGCTGTTCAGAGTCCTTGCTCAGGCCTCTTGCTACCCCACGTGCTGGCCCCAAAGCTCTTTCCCCAACGTTGCTGCTCTAAAGCCCAGCTACCCCACGGTCTCCCACAGTTCTGCCACTTTGGCTGGCTTATACTCTTGTCGCTTCTTGGCCTTCCCACTCCCATGCACTGTGCTGCTCCCAGATAGTCAGCAGTGATGGGGTCCTGTTGCGATCTGTCTCTGCTCCCTCCCCTCTCTCCTGCTCACCTCCTTCTCTCTAACCTTCAGGTGTTTTCTTGCGCTGTGTGGATTTCTCAGCTGTCATTGTGTCACTCAGAGTCCTCTTTCTTGGCTCCTGGACAGCCATTCAATTGTATTTTCTGGGAAAGGCTTTAGGGACCTCCTCCCTGGTCCCCATCTTGCCTGAAATAAACATAGATCAAAACCAGTCCAAGACTTGTAACCATGGTAGAGTTGACCCTTAAACGACATGGAGGTTAGAGGTACTAACCGCCACACTCCCATACCACTACTCTTAATTGGACTTTAAACTCAGTTGACTTGGCTCAAGTGCCGTAACATATCTATTCTATAATTTAAGCAAAATTACTAAATATTTAAAAAATATATCTTAAAAAAAAATCTAGAGCCTACTAAGAAGTATTTATCAACTGACATTGCTTTCAAAAAGTCTATATTGGTTGTGGAATTTTTTTGTTAACAGTGTAAAATCCTGATAGAAAACAAACTTCACACAACATAGGCAAGATACCTGTGAAGTTTTGTGCTCAGTAAGGCTATAGACCTATTTAAGCATCCCTTCAGTTGAAGGCACATCCCTTGTACCACTGGTTTCTTGACTTAAAGACTGAAATTGATGTGCAGCCCCCAGGAGAGATGACAGCCACATCTTGTTCCTTTCATTAAAAGTCCAAACCTGCCCTCATTGCCTTCAGCCTTCTCTGTGCCAGCTCTTTACATAATCACAGCATCACTGATGCCAAGCTGATCCAGGTCCTGCTAACAGACATTTGGGAATGGTAATTAGGACTCAGTACAAGGCCCTTATTGGAAGAGGACTGACCCAGCTACGACATACCATAAATATAGCCCTGACAAAAGCCTGAAAATTGGTTCTAGTTGATTGTCTTTACATGGGGCTGTAACTCATTGCTTAATTTCTTCCTGATGCTTTTGCCATAAAGGTTCTGCGGGCTATGATTTTTGTAAAAAATTTATCTAATTCATGAGGTTCAAGAAGTTTCAGGTAACTAATTAGATTTATAGTGTATCTCAATCCTGTGACATTTATACTTACTATGCACTTTTCTAAAATACAATAGGTTTAGTTTGTTTACTTGCTGTTTTTATCAATATCAAATATATTGAACATCTATTATGTGAGAAGCACAAAAATTTAATCCTGTCTGCCTTTTCTCCCCTAGATATCATGTACTCATTGTGTAAGAATCTCTATTAAAAAATTAGCCTCCCTGTTCATCATACTGTGATCAGATGTAGCACTTCTGGTATAGATCCCAGAACAGCAATAACTGACAGCATTTCTAATCCTTATGTTTTTTGCAACATGAGGCAGAGTCTCGGCATATACTGCAGCCAGCTGCTCCCAGTCCTCATCTGACTCTGTGAGGTTTATGCACACCGTAAACACTGATAACTTGTATTGAATGCCTTTGCAGACAGCCATGTTCCAGCCACTAGTCTTCCCCTCCCAATCCCACACTCCAACCCCAAGTCTGTCTTAGAGAAGATAAGCTCCCTGAAGTCATATTCTTCTATCATTATGTCCCCAGGACCTGGCTGGAATAGTGCCTGTCATATGGCAAAGAGTCAATAACTGCTTGTGGATTCAAATATGGTACATCCATGAAAACATGCTATTTACTTTTTTTCCCTTTCATTTTTATAAAAGTGTTGGTCCTTATTGTTGTTTATAGGTTTATTAGTTGAAATATCTTTTCAGTTAACTACATTTTTTTCTGATGACAGAAATAACATTCATTACTCACAGATATTTTGGAAAACAGAAAAATTAAAAGTAAAACAACCTCACATGGCTGCTTTTTGTTTTTTAGATTTGGAATCATAATTTCTAGATGGGTTGGGTCCTGTTTTCCACTTGTCATGGTATTGAGAATCTTCTCCAAATAATTTTTAAGGAATGCCTACAGAAGATTTTATCATATGGAATATGCTGTCTTCCATTGGCCCTTTCAGACCCACTGTCCACCTTCCTCCATCTTTCATTACCTTCCTCTCTGCCTGTGGAGACTGATCTCATGGATCATATCAAGATGTTCCTATGCCCTTTGGCTTCCTATTGGGTTTGGTGATTGGGAATCCCTGGCAGGAAATGGGAGAGAGAAGGGAACGAGGGAAGAGATAAAGGGCAGATATTTTGTTCCTTCTGTTCTCTTCCTAGCAGGTCATTCCAGGTTGGCTATGTCCTCCTACCAAAGGCCAAGTCTACAAGGTTCTCTCCTTCTGAAATCCAGTAACTATTCTCTACCTTCACCCTTCGAGGTGAAGGAGTTTTAGCCAGGGTTACTACACTATCTGTTGTGGTTTCCCTACATGCATTTTTGGAAACAGTTACTTAAGTGTCCTATTTCGAATGTATCATCTTTTTCTGTTGAGAACCTGGCTGATCTATAAAACAATTTAATCATTTTCTGGGATTATATTTTTATAAATCGTATTTCAGTTGAAAATTCTTGTACCTAGATCCTGGTACTAATTTTTGATGTATGCCTAAGACTAATATAATAATGTATGCCAACTAAAATAACAAAACATATAAAGGATAATTTCTAAAAATAGAACTACTTGGTCAAAAATTTAAACAAAATAATGTAAGACTATTAATATATACCCAAATTGCCTTCCCTTGTGAAATATCTATTGTAGGTGTTTATTTGCTACTTGTTTTGAAAGCCCAACATCTGAATCTCTTTCCTTTGTGGGTATCCCTAAAAGTATATATCCTGATGAAAAGTAGGGTTTGCCTCTCATTTTAGAAATGAAGAATCCAGATATTTCTTCTCTGCTCCCTAGCAACAAATGCTTGGGTATTTGTTGACTTTCTTGGTTCCTGCCTATGTTTTAAGTCTGAGTCTTCAGCCTCCTTGTCATTTCTTTATGAATTGATCCCTTTATCATTATGAAATGTCTCTATTTCTTGAAATAGTCTTTGTTCTGAAGTCTCCTTTGTCTGATATTAATACCGGGGGTGCGAATAAAATGTATACACATTTTAAGAGATGTTATCTATGTATTACTTTTTGACGTTGAATTCAATTATGATATTAATGTGTAGTATGATGTTCACTCAAAGGATGGTGTTAATCAAATGAATGCTAGTCACCATGGGACAGGTAGGACAGTCAAAGAAAGTGGCAGAAGCACAGTTTCATTCAAGGAGCGCAAGACCACAATAGATAAGATGAAGTTTCCCCCATGTTCTCCTGACTTAACACCCTTTGACTTCTGCCTGTGGGGGACCTTAAAGAATGTGGTGTACCATAGATAACTGGCTACACTGGCAGTACTTTAAGAATTAATTAAAACAGCATGCACAGTGATGCAAGTGGACACTTTGGTCAACGTTGCTTAAGTAGTTGTTTGCATAATCAGAAGTGTCTGGACACTGATGGTAACCACTTTGAGCACCTCTTGTAATTGTAGAGGTCCAACATGATTGTATTCATCTTTTGTTCTCAGTATACATTGAGTATTACAATTGTTTTCCTTCTTAAAATGTGTATACATGTTTTGGGCATCCTTTTTATAGTCACTTTAACTTTTTTGGAGGGGTAAAAGAAATATTTGGTATCTTTATTGTGGTGATGGTTTCTTGGGTAGATTCATATGCTGAAAACTGCTAAGTTTTACACTTGAAACATGTGCAGTTTAGTTGCCTTAATAAAATTACAAAAAATGACAGGAGTTGGTCTTTTCAAGCATTCTTGAACACACAAAGAGAAATACTACCATCTATAAAGAATGTTATAATACCCCCCTCCCCCAATTATGTGCACGGGACTGTCCTTGTACACAATAGCTTTTATGATTTACAAGTAGTTTTCATAGACATGTGCTTTCATGGATATCCTGGTTTTGTAGACATGCTTTGTGGGAGTGTGACCTGTGTTCACAGATTCTATGTTTGGTTTAATGTTCTGCTGTTGATGTCTTTAAAAAACAAATTAATTTTTTTTGCTTAAAGAACAGAAATTTAGTTTCTCATATTTCTGGGAGAGTGGAAGTCTAAGATCAAGGCATTGGCAAGTTTGGTTTGAGGCCTCTCTTCCTGGCTGACAGATAGCCGCCTACTTCCTTTGTCCATTTGGCATATTCCTTTGGCATATTTTTCTACCCTCTTATTTTAACTTATCTGTATCTTTATATTTAAAGTGGATTTCTTATTACTTTACCATGGCTGGACACAGAAGTTGCCTCTCTGTTACTTTGCTGAACTTCTTTGTTCCTTCCGTAAATTTCTTTTCTGTTTGATCAGCTAGAGTTCAATTCTATGGTTTGCAATCAAGAACCTTGGTAGTACAATATTGGTATTGGGAATAGATTGTAAACAACAGAGCCTTAAGGGAAATGGATGAATCCAGGCTTGTAGTTAGGGCGAAAGGTGGTAAAAATCCCTTTGTGTTAAAGGCTGATCTTCTGGCAGTTCAGGGCATGTAATGGTGAAAAAAATCCCTTAACATCATCTGGAATGAAGAGCTCATTGAATACAAATTTCAGAGGAATAAAATGGCTGTTGGTATTGAAGAGTATGAAGGAGGCAGAAATTTAAAATATTGCGTGATGGTCTGACATAGCGAGATCTCACAAGAAGGGAGATAAGAGGTAAATATCTTCACCTTCCTCTCTTGCCTTTTCCTCACACTGTCATGTTAAGCCTCCTTGTTTTCTTAATTTTAAGTAATTTTGGATTGTATCATGCATGTTATGAATGTCCTATTGTAGAGACGGAATTCTATTCATTTCCTCTGATGAGTCATGCTTTTTTCATTCTAGCAAACTTGGTTGGATATGAGCTCCAAACTTTTTTCCCTCCAGTTCCAAACTCAGTTCAGTACAGATCTTTTACCTTTACGTGAGGTGTTTTGAGTCTGTTGCTCTATGCATGCACGGTTCAGGAGTCAGCCAGACCTGTAGGCTCCCAAAAATTTCCCTTTCTTCTGTGACTGTAGTGACCCTGGACTAAGTACTCTGATACCCTAAGCCAGAAAAATCGTAATTTTCCACTCACTCTTGATGCTCTGTATATGCTAACCGAGCCTGCCCTCGGGCCAGAAGAGAAGCAGGAAATTGGAGGTCTTACTCCATGTGATGACTTCCTTCTTGCAGATTCCTTTCTGGAATCTACTTTTCTTCACTCTCTTTTGCCTCCATGTAGCTGTTTCTTGTATATGCCCCCTTTTCATATACAAACTGTGTAGAGTTTATTCTATAGATTCCCTGTGGATTATGCAGAGGGTTTATCCTATGTGAAGTAGGCTCTTGGCTGTTATTAGAAGCTCGATCCTTATTTTAAAGCATCTTTTTTTTTTCCTCTTTATGTTTCTAGAATGTCCCTCTCTCCACTATTATCAATACAGTGTGCCTTCAGAATGTTTTCATGATTGCTGTGAAATCTGGGTTTCTGAATGTTACACGTTAAAGAGGCATTAACAATGATTTAAGATGAACTTCTTCATTGCACTGATGGTCTTAAAGAAGCAAGTACTTTACCTAAAATAAGGGGTGGCATTGCTGGGGAAGATGAGTGAGAGTGATCTGAGAGAGACACTCAGGGGAGTGTCTGGGGAGAGACACATCTTTTGAAAAGTGAAATGTAATTTGTGAAACTTGTTGGGAAGAAACCTTTCCTTTGGTGCTTCTGTGCAGCAGTGATATGGGTATTCCAGATTTAGAGTCTTGAAAGAAGTAAAGAGAAAGGATTTCTGTGGAAATCTTGTCTGAAACTGCCATACATTTTAGAAACATCCAGTTGAAAAACACATCAAACATGTCTTTTCTCCAAGCAAGTTGTCACATGTCATCACTATGCCTGGCTTTCTATTTCAGTCTCCATCTCCTAAAGCAGCTGTGTTCGTGCTGAAAAGCAACTCAGAGCCTGAGACAGAGGATGACATGTGTTGCCTCAAGTGAGAACTTTTACTAAAAGGTTTAAAGGTCCTCTCCGACTTTGTATGCTTGTCTGTTTAAATAAGAATCTACAGAATTCTCCCCAATATCACCTCTTTCCCCCATGTCTCCCTTCTTTCCTACCACTACACCGGAATTGACAGAATCTGAAAAACTTGCCCTCAGTCCAGCCTCTCCCCAGTGTTCACTCTTTATGCCAAAGTTGAATTGAGATGCCTCATTCATCCAGTTACCTTGGTTGATGGAATGGTTAAACTATCTTAAATTTATGCTCTCTGGGTTTTTGCTGTTGCTTTTTAGATCCCAGAGTCATAATAGTAAGTTAAGGGGGTATGGGAAGAAAAAAACCAGGCAAGCAAACATCTTAGTGGGGATATTTAAATATTAATATTAAACACAAGTGCCTGGAAGTAGGTGAGAAGTATAATAAGGTAGAAAACACTTAGTCCCTAAAGTACGTAAATTTGATGTATTTTGTGGGAGATTGTGCCTTAAAATAGAAAGAAAGGTGGATTTAAAAAAAAGTGGCTTCATTTAATTTTGGCAGCTTCCTATGGCGTTACTCTCCCAGTGGCCTGGCCTAACCTGTGAGGGGTAAGATATGGTCCTGCCTGTATTCTGGGGACTTGAAAGCTGTTGGCGCATCCCTAGGACCACAAATTTAAACAAAACAAATCAGACAGACCACCCAACTTTTTTTTTCTTTTTATTTAATTACTAAGTATTTATTGAGAACATACTGTGTGTCGGCACTGTGCCAGGAGCTGTTATTGAGGACAAGGCATTCAGCTGCCCTCACAGAGTTTACATATTCCAGAAGGACTACTGAAAAAAAGAGTTGGACAGAGGCAGCTTGGGTTGGCTTTAGTTGAGAGAGTACCGCATTTTGGGGTAGTCGAGTTTTTGAGTAAGAGTAACAGGTGCAAAGCTGTATTACCAGGAAGATGATTCCGGCAATGCTGTTTCTGTAAATTCAGGGGGACAGAGTGAAGATCACTTAAGAAACTCTTGTGATGACCACCCAATTCTTTATTAAATGAGTAAAGAGGGAGTTGATTTATAGACGTGGAAGGATGCATTTTTTTTCAAACGTAATCACCACAACACACAGAACTATGAAGTCTCTTCCTGTTCAGAGAATGAATGCCCTCATAGTAATGAGGGTGGGATCTCTCAGGTTCAGCATTTTAGTTGGATGCAGCTTGTTTAGAAGGACTCTCCTGCATCAGGTAGCTAGCACCTGATGGGCACACCTATGTAAGATGGATGAGTGGTTGAGTGAATATATAATTTGGTGTTAGCCATTAATAGCATCTAGTGACAACTCTCCTGCATAGTTCATGCCAGTAACCCCATAGGTACAAGGCTTTTCATCTGGAGATCAGGAGGTCAGGAAGTGGCAATTGGACACAAAATGGTTTTCTCTGAAATCAGTTATTAAAAATAAGCTGTTGCTGTCACCAACTTTCTCAGTTTAAATGGAATTGACACTATGACCAAATAATTGGTGGTAATTGCAGGCCTTGTGTCAGATTTAATAAACCACTCAAACTGCAAATCCTATAAAGATATAGTTAATTCTTCTCTATCACAAGATAGGACTTTCATATTCTTTAGCACCTGATTACTGTTGCTTGTATTCAATATAGTATTTCCTGGTTTTTAATAAAAGATTTATCATTTCTAATAAAAAGTGAAATAAAATCAGCCAGGGAAATAACACAATTGATAGGTATCTCAGGATGAAACATCCCGAATAAGTACATATTTTCAAAAACTTGCAATAGAATCTTGACCCTCAGCTGGACCTTACATTGGGATTGTAACTCACAGAGCAAAGTGGGTGAATTCCTCATTTCTGAGGTTCCTCAGTCTGACCTTTTTGTTTCCAGAAGGCCCCCCCTTCCACCTTGAAATGAGTAGTGGATATGCTTGATATTGGCTGAGTAGAAGCTGAACACTCTTTCTACCTTTTGGGGAATGGAAACACATTTCTTTTTGGCCCATGTGATAGAGTAAATTGACAATATGCTATACCTTTCCTCAGTAGAATTATATACAGCTATGCCCTTTGTCATGTGATTTAGCAGTCCCTCTCATTATAGTGAGGAGAGTACAGGGCTGTCTGGAAAAAATCCAGTCAGAAATGCTTTCATTTTTTATATTATTAATACATGACTGGATACTTTCTGGACAGCCCTTGAATATTTTTCTATTGATGCTGGGATTGGCCACAAGATTTGCTTTTGTGAATGGAATATGGGTCGCAGTATGCTAGCTTTAAGCCAGGGCTTCAAGAAACATCATGTGTTTCAGCTTGTGCTTTTGCACTGATGGCATTGTATATGAAAAAAAACATGCCCCTTATAGCCTCTGGTCCAAGGCAGATGGGAGATACACGAAGCAGACCTGATCCTGAGTAGTCTACAGTCTGAAGTAGAGCTACCCCAGCTGACCTGTAGGGAGCCAGAGAAGTAAATGTTTGCTGTTAGAAGCTCTCGAGTTTTGGGGTGGTTTGTTATGTAACTTTATTGTAGCAATGACTGGTTACTGTTGATCTCTAGCAAGACGTGGAGTGACCCTGTGACCTCAGTGTGGTCAATCAGCTGCTTTTGACTGAGCCCTTAGGACTGGAAGGAGAGACAAGAGATGGGGGTGAGGAGATTAGGAAGACATTATTCCTGGTGGCTGTGACTGAGATGGAGTCAAGTGGCATGGAAGGGTGTGGAGCCATGGTCAACGACTGGGTCAGCAGTGCTGGTGGTGGAGTCTGAGGGCATTGTTCTTATGACAGTGTCTTCACTGTGCCTCGGTGCCCTTAGTGTCCACTCAGGTCTCCTTTGCCAGAGTTTCTGTGATTCTGAGTATATTCCCTTTCTGCTTAGGTTTATCAGAGATATGTTGCCTATTTGCAATCAAGAGCCCTTGCTGTTACACCATGATTTGGGGAGAAACCTGTTTTTCCCATGATTATATCCCCTTTAAATGTCTTTGAAATATATGTAACAGCCCTAGATTGTCTCCTCTAATCTTCCTGATAGCTCTATAGCAGAGTGGTTCAAAGTCCTCACTTGACACTGTGAGGTTTTCTCTGGTCTGCAACTGCCTATCCTGTTGGGCAACCCATTTAACCTCTTTGTGCCTTAGTTTCCACATATGAAACTAGGCATAAAAATAATACTACAGTTTGTGTGCAGCTGAAAATAATAAGCTACTTAAAATAGTATCTGCTCCCTTGTAAATTCTCAATAAATATTAGAGGTGATGCTGATGAGATGCTATTGCTAATATTAGTATCATCCTGTCAGATAGCATTCTGTGCTGCTTGTCCTAACTTACACACATACAAATGGCAGAGCTGGGATCTACCCTGTTCTCCTGGTTTTTCATAGTTCCCAACCTTTTATGAGTTAACATAATGCAGTCCTTGTGAACATTTTGTCCTCCATGGCTCATATGTCTATAGCACTCTAACAGCCATGCCCAGGTTTTGAAGATGCTCTTTTTGGGATAGGGTGATAGTATTCAGACTCGTGTCCATTTGGTACACATGAGAAGCTCCTCCCTCACCTCTCTTTCTAACATCCTATTTAGATCCCTACATTTCCCCACTCCTACGTCCTCGTCTGAGAATTTTATCAGTTATCTGCTCTTTCTCATGGAAGTTGTGCTCTGTGTGTTGTATCTCCTAGGGGTTGGGTGGGAAGAAGACTGATGATGATTATTAGATTATCTAGTTGCTGCAACTGGGTGGTGTTTTTGATGGTGGTAGTGGAAGTGTGTCTTGAGCAAGCACCCAGGGGCCCTGGAGCCAGGAGGCAGCAGCATTTTGGGATAAAAGAGTCTAGAGAAATCTTCTCTTCTGTCACCCAAGACAGAAGAATATTGCTGGTAGCAAAAGAACATAATAAGTTTGAAACTCACCCCCAAACTCAGGTGTGTGTGATATCATTTGCTTTGTATCCAATAATTCAGAATGACTCTTCCTTTGGTAGATAATTATTACTCAGCAATTCTGAGGATTCCCTTTACACTGCCTTTGTCTCATGGACACGAATGGGTCAATATTACAGGTTTTACTTAGTGCCAAGTTTGGGACATGAGGAGCATTTGGGGGGACCTCTGGTGATTGGTCATCTGTCTTGAAGCTGAGACATTTTATGTTTTTGTCCTCATGGCCCTTTTGGGTGTCAGGACACTGTTACTTCCTGAACATCCTGGGGCTCTGGAAAATCTTTGCTGAGTCCAGGACCTGTACCGAGGGGGCCACACACCCACAGCACTTCATCTCAGGGTCTTGCACCATCCCTGGCTATAATGCTGGGGAGTGGGTATATGGATCCCTCCCAATCTGGGACAAGCCCTCCCTTCCCAAATCTCAGGAAATCCTTTTCTAGGTTGGGTCTTCTATTTCCCTGTTTCTCCAATTCTCTGTGTCTCTGCTGCACCTTTCCAACACCCCATCTCTGCTCTTCTGCTTTCCCTCCAGAAACCTGTGGAATTCTACAGGGATAACTTTGCTTTTTGAACTACATGCCTTCCCTCAGGCACTGAGCAGAGAGCTCTGCTACTACCTTGAGTAAAGGGAAGAGGAACAAGGGAATTCCCTATCCTCACTGGTTAATATTTCCAAAGCTTTTCTAACTACACAAGCAAAATTGACTGCAACTTTCTGCACATTAGCGGGATTCTGCTCCATCATTGCCGGTCAGCTCCTGGACAAGTCAATTTGCTATTCTGTGCCTCAGTTTCCTTATTTGCAAATAGTGTTTTTCCCAATTTCCTAAACTCAAGGCACTGTTATAGGGATACATGGATTCAGAGATATTTGAGAAAAACAAAAAACACTACTATAGATATTTAGAATGAAACCCTTAGGACTCAGATGAATGCTGGAGTATTTGTATTGGCTATAGTATTTTAATGTTGAATTTGTGGAAAAATAATCACCAAGGAGAGGGCGAAGGAAGTGAAGAATGAAAACAAAACCTTGTACCAAAAGATAATAATGATGTTTCTCATCTCAAAATCATCTCCAAACTGCCTGTTTCCCTCCCATCCAACAATTGATGGGCAATGAGATTGTGCTTATTTGCAGTTAAAGGCATTGCAGTGTTGACAATTAAATGTGCGCGCAGGACAGAATAATGGAGCAGTCCCATTTTGTCACCAGTGTTAGCCATTTTCCCCACAGGTCACAAAGAGCACGTGTGAGAGCTCTGTGCGCTGCATGATTTGTTTGTAAAATGTATCCTTTTTGCAGCCTGAAGGGCCTCCGTGGGGTGAGTTTGCATTGGGTCACAGTGGGTCTGCTGGTCATTGCACGGTCCCTCACTGTTAACTACTCTGGTCTTGGTTTCATCCCTCTCCTCATTCCTTTGATTTGTTGAAGAAATTACTTACTGGAAGAGTCCATGGCTTCTACCAGCCTCAGGCTGAGGGAATTTTCCACCTTCACAACCATTGGGTTCAGAGATTTCTCCATCAATGACCTTGACTACAGCCCTTCAGCTTAGAGACTGGTAACGGCCACACATGCAGTAACAATGGGGAAGAGAAAAGCGTGGCAGATACTTCGTTTTGAGGTCCTGCCTCTACCCTTCAGCTGACCTGGGTTCATCAACTATTGTGATAGACGCTAGCTCCCTACCTTTAAGCATCTGTTTCTTTTTTGTTCTGCCTGAAAGTTTGCTTTAGTGCTGCTCAAACTTGCTTTACCACTGCAGGACAACCAGGAAATGTGTGTGTCTGAGAGTTAATAGCCCCAGATGATCCTCAAACAATAGAGCATCTCAATCAGCAGGGGACCAATCAGTGGCTAGAGGCCCCAGACTTCCATCTTTTAGTGCATTGGTTCTAAGTGTGGCCCCTGGGCCAGCAACACCAGCAGCACCTGGGAGCTTGTTCACAATGCAAACTCTTGGCCCTCACCCAGACCTACTGAATGGGGAACTCTGGGATGGAGCCCAGTCATCTGTTAACAAGCCCTCCAAGTGATTCTGCTGTGTGCTCAATTTTGATAACTGTTGCTTTGGTGGGGTGATCCTGAGCTGGCTTCCACATATGTTCTCAGATGGTCTAGATGGGCTTGAGCCCCAGTTGCTCACAGTAGTTATCTGGCCACTAACATCCCTTCATTGACTTTTCTATTTCCCTGTCTCCCTCTCCTCACTTCCTCATTTGTACTTCTGAGCATCACCTCTCAAACCCATCCATATCCTTTTCTCATGTATGCTTTAGGGATATAAACTCAGGATAAAAACCATCTGCTGAAGGCCTACCATGCATTAGGTGTTTCACATATAATCTCATGTAATCCTGGCAGATGAGGAAACAAAGGCCCAGAAAAATAAATTACATTGTCTAGAGTCACCCACTGGCAATTAGAAGGGTTGGCTTTTAAATACTTTCCTGTTTGACCCCAAAGCCCACACACACACAAGACTGCAAAACCAAACAATTCATAAAATTACTTTAACCACTTAAGGGGTTGAGTTGTAGAGTCAAATATTTGTTTTAAAAACCAGTTCTACCATGTCCTAACTTGGGGAATTTTCTTTACCTTTCTGAATGTTAGTTTTTTTCTTCTGTGTAGAGATAATCATGACCATCCCACAGTAGCATTCACCATAGTATTTATAGTGTTGTTACACAAGACATGTGGTAGCTAAATATGATTTATCTTTACGACACCTTGAGAGAAGTGTCTTTTTTGTTTTCATTTTAAAAGAAGGAAGGTAAGTAATAGCCTGTATTGGCTTTCCCAATTCTCTCCTACCTGGTGGTCCCTGAAAAACCTTCAAATAATTCTTGCTTAGTACAAATGTTAGTGTATATAAATGTGTTTTTACCTTTCATCAAGATTATTCTGGTGGAATGAGTGTTGTTTTCTTGTTGCTAGGAAGAAAATCAGTACTTAGGAGCATTGTATCAGTTTAGCTGGTAGCAGGCAGGAGCCCCTCTACAGAGGACTTGTCACTGCTGTTTACAACAGAAACATGAGCCAGGGTAGAGGGACAGGAGCTTGGAACTAGAAGTGACCTTCAACATGACTTAGTCTAACTGCCTAAATTTTCAGATGAGGAAGAAGATGTAGAGGAGGTAAGGGATTTGCCCAAGGTGAGATTCCAATTTAATGGGACTCAGAGCAAGCCCCAGCAGGACCAAAGGGACAGTAGACCAGGAGAACATCAGATCTCTTTTTCTTGGTCTGTATCTAGGTCATGAGACCTGCCTATACTGTAAGAGTTATAAAAATAACCCAACACAAGGAGCAGATCTTTACTGCTGCAAAACTACATTTACTAACTTCATTCCCACCTCCAAAATTATGCCAGCAAGCAACTTCTGGAATTCAAAGGGCCAGAGAACCCCACCAATGTGAGTAAGCCTCAGTGCCTCCTGCTAGAAACTAGATAGGCTGATAGTGATTCTTTCCCTAAGTGCCCAGTTCCATTTTCCTTAAAAAGTGACTCTTGTGGCTTCTGGCTACCTTTTCCCAGGGCCACTCAGAGACTTGGTAAATTCTCCAGAATTTGCACAAATTGAAGGGAGGAAATTCACCCTGAAGCCCAGCGGAGTCCTGTTCCTCATCATTTTGTTCAGAGACTTTTGAGAGGGTATTCCATGCACAGCTCTAGTGGAAGAGTTCCTCATTCCCAGAACTAATGCTTTGCATATTAATAGGTGACCCTCCCAGTGGTGCCCTCAGCTGGCTCTCTGCAAAGAGTGACGTGTATCTCCCCTCTTTCAGACAGGCAGGATTCTAGGACAGAGAGAAACCAGCTGTTACAGAAAACAATAGAGCTTCAACCTACCCTTGTCCATGTAAAGTGCTGCTTAAACTTAATCCAGCTCCAATTACCTTCCTCATTCCCTTTTGAGCCTTGAGCAATAAGGAAGTTTCCAAAATGTTCCCAGGGCTGGGTTTACTTCAGTCAAGTTGGCAAAGCATAATTAATTTGTTTCAAAGCAGGGTGTAAATTGGGACTAGAGCCTTGGAATTATTTGGTTTTATGTTGTGTAGTGTTAGAAAATATACTGAAAATGTAAAGACTCTTAAAACAGTTTATCTATAGTTACAGAAAGCTACTAAAATTTGAAATATATTTCTACTAACAAAAAGTAAAAAGTGTAGTATTTCTATATATAAATAAATAGATACATATCAAGTGATATATCAGAAATCTTATTGAAGAGAGAGGTAAGGAGCTATAAGGATGCACTTTAGGATAGCAGGTAGGGGTTGGGGTTAATCATAGTATAACATATCACTAAATGCAAAGAAAATTAGACACACTATGGCTTTGCCATTTGTGATTTTGACCAACTGTTTTGGAGTTCATTTCTATTTCCTGCCTGCCCCTTCTCTTAGGGGTAATGAATTCCACACATTTACTACCTGCTGTATGAAGTAATACTTCCATCAAGCACACTGGGAAACCAGCTCTTCCAGCCCGGGAAGGGAAGTAAACTCTTTGCGAGCTATTTCTGCTTATTAAGTGTGGCAGAACCATTTGTGAGGTGGAGGAATCTACTGACAAATTGTGTCATTGTGATGCATCATTTTCCTAAATGATGTTACTATGCAGATTTAGGAAGCTTGAGCAATTGGTATAATTTTATCTATGGACACTGAATTGTATTTCCATTTTTGCAATGACTGCTAGAGAAAATTTATGGCACCCGTAGCTTGTGAGTAGGGCTTCATAGTATGCATTTTTGTATTAGTCTAATTTCTGTCCATACTTGGTGTCTTTCTTTTGTTTTTCTTTTCCTTTCTCATCTATTATACTTTGAATCTATGTTATCTTGGTATATTGCATGCATATCTGTGAGATGCAATCAACCCTTTTTGAACGTGAAATGAGGAATGGACCAAGAAGAAACAGACATGTAGACAAACCCACGTGACAGAAGGAGGCAGAGACATGGAGAAGAGACTAAGAAAAGACAGAAAGAGACAGACAGGGGTGGGAAGGAATCCAGGAGCTGAGATTTAGATAATACAGTGACTTCCATGTGGGACTTAGGGGGTTCCTACCACTACTCACCTCATAAACCTCATAAATATAACATTCTGTGTTGATTGTTCCAAAGTTTCATGTTTCAGTAAATCAATCTCTGAATAATGGCCAGCCAGCAATAAGATACATTAATTACTCAACCCAGTGATAAGGCAAATCAATAGTCCTGTAGAAGCGGAATACATGCCCCCTGTTCAATTGAACATTCTTTTTGTGATTAAGTCAGATTTACTTAGGTCTTGATTTTTTAAAAGAAGAATTAATATATAATTTTTTTATTCAGATGTAGTAAATGGCATCTCACCTGAGGCTTTGGAACTGCAAACCTTCACAAAGAGCAGAAAAACAAAAGGAACTATGGACAGATAAGATGCGGGGCAGGGGGTAGGATTCTAAACAGAGGGTTGTTTAGATTAAGTTTTTTAGGTAAAGTATTTCTGTGTCATCTCACTTATTTTGCCTTTCCTTCTTGTTGCTCACTGGAATTTCCTACTGTTCCCTTCCTGAGTAGTACTAAGCCTCTCTCTTCAAAATTGCACCCCAGGCCACCTCCCCTCAGGTGCTCCAAGAAACTCAGTTCTGTTCACCTTATTATGCAGAGAAAATTGGCTCTCTGAATCCTGCTAGACTCCGGTCCTTCCTTTGCATATTCAAAGATTCATCAACGTGCAACAGAGCTCAACTTACTGGTCATGACTGGCTGATCTAAGCAGAAAAGGGATTTATTAGGAGGTCATAGTAACTCTCAGAATCAAAGGAGAGGCTATAGAAGCACTATCAGAAAACAGGCATTAGCCAAAAAAGCTCAACAAGCAAGACTGCCATCAGGGTCATGCTCAAGAATGGTCTGGTTGGGATGCTCCTGTGGGCACCACTGGAGATGGAAAACTTGCTGTTGGTGGTGGTGCTGCCACCATGTACAAGATAGTCACTGCATTCATGATTCCATTATGACAAATAGTTTCCATCTTTAAATATTGAGGGAGTGATAACAAAACATAGACTGGACTGGCCTCAGCTGGGTTGGTTGTGTGATTGCTCTGATAGTTAGAGTGGGAAAAGGGAATAGTCCCTCTCCCTACTAAGAACCAAACCATGGGGGGATTTCCCCTAATCTGGAAGGAAGAACAGATGTTGGGGAGTCAAAAAAGGGAGAAATGTCCCATGGAGCTCTGGTTCTTACCATTTAGCATCACATGGGACCCTGCAGAATTTGTTAATTACTTTGAATGAGGTCAGAAGTCTTTGGAAGGTTTAGAGGAGATGAGGGGCATGATTTGACTTGTGTTTAGTGGAATTACCTGGATTCTGTGTTGAGAATAAGTTGTAGGGGCACAGGAGTAAAAGCACAGAGACCAGCTGGGTCTTCTTCTTTTTCTTCTTTTTATTTTTTTATTTTTATGGGGAAGAGCACCCTGTTATTCTATTGGGATTTCTAACAGTGCCACATTCCTCTGCACTCACACTCTCTTTCCCTGGCCTGACTTTTTCCTTGACCTTCAAAAATGATGAGGCCCATTTAAAAATAGCCATTTGGAGTCTGCTTTCATTTAGATTTGATCACTTCCCTGTACTTTTTGGCTAGTTTCCATTGTGGACTTAGGAGTCAGTGTCTTAGGCAGTCAGGCCTGCCATCTTGGGTATTGATCAGATGGATGAAATGGATCCTTCACCATCAAGCCAGCCAAGAAGTAGATCGTCCTCTACACATAAATATGAAGGATGACCATTTTGGAGACATGCAATCTCCCCCTACCATGTCCCCCTACTTATATGTTTATAAGCTTAGTATAGAGAATTCCTAGCTCTACGATGGGTTTGAGACACTTCTAGTTCAGACACTTTTAAACAGCCATATACTTATGAATTATTGTTTGTATAACACTGAACTCAAATATATACATTTTAACCTCAAGTCCCTTGACTGGCTTCCCATTTGCTAGTGTTTATCCATGTAGTGACTGAACAAGTGAACATTGATTTGACTTCACAGATTCTACCCTATCTCCCAGTGCTGGTTCTGCTTTTTCTCTTCATTGTGCTATTCCTTTCCTTTGCTGAATATGCCTATGCTATGGATGGTAAGAATATGATCTTCCTAAGATGTTCATTAGCTTTTACATTAGCTTAGTGTTTCCTAGTTTACACATTTAACAAATGTTAATTTTTTTGAGTTTTTAATCTTGAAAGCAAGCCTGAAAGAAGTGGACAAGCCCTTAAGTTTGGCTGGTTTTCTTTTATTTTCCTTTATTTCTCTCTGACTACAGCTCTTTCTCACTCTATTAAATAAACTACTTCCTTAGGTGGCCCAATTCTACCTGTGCTTCATTTTCAGTTGGGATGAAATAATGGAGGTAAAAAGTGGAATATATAGAGAGGAAAGTTCAAGTAGTAGTTATTTGATACATACCTGTTCATTCGATTATTTGTTTTCGTACTTGCAATTTTTTTGTAATACTATTCTTAGATGGGCCCGACGTTTTTAGTGACGAGAGATTATTGAGAGAGAAAGTTTCAATTATTTGGGAGCAGAGAGAAGAAGACACTAAATGATGATTTAAAAACCTCTGCTTTGTGTGATGCAAAGCCAGGAAAAAGTAAATAGAGATCATGAGCAGGCTCCATTTTTGCCGGAGTGGGTTTCTAAAAATCTCATGAAGGACATTGTAGTTCCCTCTTTGGGCTACATTCTTACCTGAGAGTATAACATAACAAACAGTCATGTATATCGTCATCAATATTTACAAAAGAAAATATAAAATAACTCTAATTATTTAAAATAAAATTACAATACAATTTCTATAAAATATCCATAAATATACTGCATACATTTACTACAGAAGGGCTGACACACATAAAACACACATAATGCATCAAATATAAATCTGCCACTTTATAAATGACCTGAACATAATTAATTTTTTCATGATTATTACAGTTATTACCTATTTTGTTTGCTTTTTTTTTTTATTTAGAAGATTTATAAAAATAATTTTGATGATCTGAAAAAACAAAACAAAACAAAAACCAGGTTGCAGGAACATGTATCAGGGAAAATAAGAAGACATCTGTGCTTCTATCCTGCAACAAAAAGTCTTTTCCACCAGTTTCAGAGCTACACCCCATGTGGTCTCTCTGTAAATCATTGCTTTGTGTTGTGGACGATCATGATAGTTTGTCTTCCATGGAAAACCATCTTTACAAATAAAGGCCTTTTTCCCTTTCAGGTTATAGCAGGGAGGTTAATACACCCTCTTTTAACCTTTAATGCTTCAGCCAGCTCTGCCCTGTTGCAGAGACCATTGCATTTTCTCTGCAGTTAACACTCTACCATTGATTCATTATGTCTCCACTGCCACCCGCTAGTGCCAGCCACTGTCATCTCTATCCTGGATGACTGCAGTAGCCTCTTACTTAGCTTCTTGTTTCTATTCCTGTGTACCCTTCAATCTATTAATCAGCATAATCCTAAAACATGTGGATTACATAACATCACTTCTTCATTTAAAGCCCTCCAGTGGCTTTCCATAACACAGAATGAAATGGAAATTTCCTAATGCCCACTGTGCAATCTGGTATTCCTGCCCTGCCGTTCTGCACCTGGGTCACTCTGCTTAGTTCACCAACCCTCTTTCAGGGTTAGGATTCCCCAAACTCCTCTCTGCCTCAGGGACTCTGCACTGCTGTCCCCCTGCCAGGGATATTCTTCTCACAGCAATTTTTGTGGTTGGCCCTTTCTCAACCTTTTGGTCTCTGCTTAAATTGCCTCCTTGGAGAGTCTTCTCTCGTCCAGTCTGAAATAGTTACTCTCATGGCTCCTATTATTCTTTTGCACTTTCCTGTTTATTTCCTTCTTAGCACTTACTACAGATGGTAATTATTTGGCTTGTCTGTTTATTTTGTTTATCACCCACTAGATTATTATAATAATAGATAACTTTTTATAGGGTACTTGCTGTGTGCCAGGCAATGGTGTTTAATATGAATTAACTTGTTTATTACAACAACCCTAGAAAGTAGGTACTATATTATCACCAGTTTATGGATAGAGAAACGGAGGCATAGAGAGGTAAAGTATCTTGCTCAAGGTCACATAAGCTAGAAAGTGGCAAAGCCAGGGTGTGAACCCAGGTAATTTAGCTCCAGCCCTCTGACCTTTCACCTCTATGCCTTGATGCCTCCATGATGGCATGTCTGCCTTGTTGACCATTTGTGCTCAGTGCCAGCATAGTGCCTGATGTGTGGTGAGGACAGTTGTCCCTATTTGGTGTAGGTGAGAATCAATGATATCCAATGAACCATTGGGGCAGGGCAGAGGGAGAGACGAACCAGGAAAATGAGCTTCCTCTGTAAAGGATGTCACAACTGTTGGAAAGAAAAATGACTGAGTCAGCTCAGTGTCCATCATTCAGATTTTTCTCATACCTGGGGCCCTAGGCAGAGCAGGGGTATGCAAATTTATGGTAAAAAGTTTTATCCACAGGTGTGTAATAAAATTGTGGCACAAGCTGTATTGTTTGGGAACACTTTTAATGGAAAGGGTCGGCTTTCTCTGCTTGCTTCCTCTTCCCTGTCTTTGCAAAGGACCATCACCATAAGGGCTTTGGGCATCAGTAGAGGTGCCAGAACTGAGTATCAGTGACCGATGAGACCGTGGTGAGGTCAGGTGGAACAGGGTGTTCCTGCAGACTGAATGAATTATACACAAGCAGTTTCCTGAGACATTTTACTGTGTGTGCATGTGTGCATGTGTGTGTATATGTGTGTGTGAGACTGTGTGTGTGCATGTGTGTGTGAATATATGTGCGTGTGTGTGCACGTGCATGTGTGTGCATCTGTGTGTGTGCATGTGTACATCTGTGTGTGCGCGTGTGTGCGTGCGCATGTGTGTGCATCTGTGTGTGCGCGTGTGTGCGCGCGCATGTGTGTGCATCTGTGTGTGTGCATGTGTGTGCATCTGTGTGTGCGTGCATCTGTGTGTGCATGTGTGCATGTGTGCACGCACGTGTGTGCGTGTGTGCATGTGTATGTGCATCTCTGTGTATGTGCATGTGTGTGCGTGCGTGCGTGTGCATCTGTGTGTGTGTGTACATCTGTGTGTGCGTGCATATGTGTGTGCACGTGTGCATGTGTGTGTGCGTGTGTGCATGTGTGTGCATCTCTGTGTGTGTGCACATCTGTGTGTGTGCATGTGTGTGTGTATCTGTGCATGTGTGTATGTGCGCACATCTGTGTGTGTGTGTGTGTGCGTGTACGTGTGTGTGTGTGTGTGTCCAACTGTATTTGCAGAGTCTGAAATCTAACACAAATCTACAGTGGCCTTTGAGTTAATATTGCTTATATGACTTCATTGTTGCCATAGCTGAGGAGGCCTGGGGAAACTTTATAATTCTTTCACAGGATATGCCAACTATTGAAATGTGGGGTGGGTGAAAAGCAATTTTGGAATTATTACTAAAATTTTCACTTAATAGTTTCTGACCTAGTCTATACATAGTGTCAGTTACTTAGGAGGAGATAGAGAAGGAGGAAGTGTGTGTGCATTTGTATATTTAGGGAAATACTTTCAGTTTTGGACATACTGAGTTGAGACACCTGTGGATCATTCCTGTCCGTTGGCGAGGACTATAGAACTCGCACATAGTGGGAACATATTACATATTAGTCAAATGAATGAAAATGTTATAGCTTTGGGACACAAATAGAGACCTGTTAGTCATCACTGCACCATTATTATTAATACATTGATGATCATATAAGTAGTAGTTGCTTTTATGGGTGTTGCTTGAGTCACCCTTCAGGAGTATACAGCTGAGAGGTGAGGCTAAAAGTGGTCTTAATTTAAAGCTTAGGGAGATAGGAGCCTGAAAAGGAGACATAAGGAGTAGGGAAAGGTAGGAAAAACTCCAGGAGAGAGAAGGGACCCTGAAGACAACAGGAAAGATTTCAGAGAAGGAGACATCACTGTTACAGAAAATCAAATGAAGGAAGAGCTGGAAAGTTCTCATCTAGTTTGCCAACTAAAGGAACATTGTTCAGAGAAGTTTGTTATATGGCTTTTACCATAAGCCAGGCATTGTGTGATGCACCACACATACCATGGCACCAATGTACTTCAGTTGGAGTTCATTGAAGTGGTGGAGGCTGAACACAGGCTGCACTGATTTGATGAAACAACAGTTGGTGAGGAAATGGAGACATAAGCAGAGAGCACACTCTTATGGGTAGTTTGTGCATGGCAGAAGAGATAGAGTGAAAATTAGAGGGATGTTGTCGGGAGGGAGTTCTTCCCTCCACTCCCCTCCCCTCCTCTCTCCTCCCCTTCCCTCTCCCTCTCCCTCCCCGCAGCGCTGACAGGGTGACAGAGACAGACTTGTGCTTAGGAGTGGAGGCAAAGAGATGGAGATGGGCAGAAGGAAATGAAAGGAGTTCATTACTCATATCCCTATTTTTATCTCTGTGCAGAAGGAGGGGAGGTGGTGAGATAGGAGACTTAGTGATAGAGATAAGTTAGAACTTGCTTATTGTGAGGAATGAGAATGGGACACATGAAGGATCACAAAACACCATGGAAAGTGGACGGATGTTATGCCTACCCACCCCACCAAAGAGTGTGTGTGTGATTTTTCTAATGGTCCTGATATGGAATGGAAAGGTGGTCAGCAGCACTGTGCCCAGCTGGGGATTCACTGAGTATGTGTGACAGACACTTCAAAGTCTCATCTTAAGTGAAACTCCCAAAGATGAATTTTAAAAAGTTGCAAGCATACTGCCAATTCATAGTATTAAAACTATGAATAATAGAGAGTACTTTACTCTGTTGGAAATCCATAAAACCCAGCTACTAGGTCACTGTACTCTAAGACAACCAGATGGTAGAATTCAACACAGATGGATGGAAAAACCAACAAACGAGTGGGTGAAAGTGTGAGTGGTGAGGTGCCTGTTAACTGGGCAGAAAGAATGAAATACAAAGCAATGAAAGGTGTGGAATGTGGCAATCTTATAATTACTGTGTACATTAACTTTCTTTGTGGAGGCACTGAGATACTGTTTTTCCCAAACCCTGAGTTTTCAGTTCTATAATAAAGAGGATCTGATGAGAGAAGTAACACAGCCAGGGAAAGGGTATAGAGCCAAGGGCACAGCCTTTTGGGTGGGTGATGGGGTAGAAATTCATGAAGTTGTAAGAGTGGCTGGTGACTGTTTTTTCTCCCCAGTTTTACTGAGGTATAACTGACAAATAAAATTGTGATATATTTAAAGTGTATAATGTGATGATTTGTTATATGTGTGTACATTGTGAAAAGATTCCCACCATCATGTTAACACGTTCATCACCTCACTTTGTTCTCTCTCCCTCTCTCTAAGATCTACTCTCTCAGCAAACTTCAAGTACACCACACAGCATTATTAACTATAGTCACCATGCTGTACATTAGATCCTCAAAACTTACTTATCTTATAACTGGAAGTTTGTACCCTTTGACCAAACTCTCATTTTTGCCACCCCTCCAGCCCCTAGCAACCATTACTCTACTCTCTGTTTCTCTGAGTTTGACTTTTTTTAAAGAATCCTCATGGAAGTGATGTCATAACACTATTTGCCTTTTTCTGCCTGACTTAATTCATTTAGTATAATGCCCTCTAGGTTCACCCATGTTGTCACAAATAGTAGGATTTTCTTCTTTTTAAAGGCTAAATAATATTTCATTGTGTTTATATACCCCATTTTAAAAAACCATTCATCCATTGATGGGCACTTAGGTTGTTTCCATATCTTGGCTTGAGTATAATGTTGGAATGCTGGTATCTCTTTGAGATAGGGACTTTATTTCCTTTTGATATACTTGTATACCCAGAATGGGATTGATAGATCATATGGTAGCTCTGTTTTTAATTTTTTGAGGAACTTCCATACTGTTTTCTATAATGATTGCATTAGTTTACATTCCCACCAACAGTGCACAAGAGTTTCATTTTCACTATATCCTTGCCAGTGTTTATTATTTCATGTCTTTTTATTAATAATAGTACCATTCTAACAGGCGCAGGTGGCATCTCATTGTGGTTTTGATTGAACCTCAATCACAGAAGATTCTGGTTTTGATAGTTATATGTGGGTTTAAGTTTCCATAGAATTTTAGAGCTGGAAGGGGTAAATGAGCATTTGTGTGCCAGTCAGAGTTTGAGTCACAGCCAAAGGCAGCTTCATTTGCGTTTTATCTCTTAGGGGACTGGCTGCTGGTCCCTTGTGAAGCTTTCTGTCAAGAATGAAGGAAGGACTGGTGGGACCTCTGTGATCCTGACCCACCAAGGTCCATTGCTAGCCTGCTCTCTAGCCTTAAGCCTGTTATTCTGCCCTGCTGAAGCTGTACAAAAATTTGCTTTTTTGCAGAATATAGGGTCACCATAGGTGTAGTTGTGATGCCTCCTCCTGTCTCCTTTACCTGAATGTGAGTTTCTATCAGATAAAGAATGGAAGTAGAACTTGAATATTCTCCCCAGGGGTGCAGATGCAGGTGTTAGGAAGTAGTGGCTCCTGTTAAAGGATAAAGTTCTTATAGCTGGCTCTACTAGCTTTTATATCCTCTGCACTACTCACCAGAAAATTAGGCTGATGATGTCATTGCTCATATAAACTCCAAGAAACTGACACTTGTATCTGACTGCCTAGTAAAATGACTTCCATCAATCATCCTTGCCTAATAGCATTACGATGTTAATAACAAATAGTTCTCGCCAAAGACTTGGGATTTTTAATATAGTTAAGTGCTGGTCTGTGGCTATAGGTTCCTTTTCCTCCAACCCCCAGCTGAAATCTTGTTACGTCTCACAAGCTAGTAGGAGCTGGAACAATCAAGTGGAAAGCCTTTGGGAAAAACACACAGCGAACTGCTAGGTTTGAATAGTGGTGCAGTAGATGGCACTCTTTCCTCTGACTCCAAGCCCGTTTGCTATACTGCGGTTGGCCAAGGGACATGTCATGGATTAGGACCTAGGTAGTAACATTCAGAAGTAGGAGATGAAGTGAAGACCTGCCTTCTAATTCACCAAAAGCTAGATTTTCACTGCAAGTCTTAGTGTATGAATATTTGAGTTTCAAGCAATAACTTTAGCTATGTGGGTAGATTAATTAAAAAAAATATAGCATGCATTTGTCCATGTAGCTTCAAGTTTCAATTTTGGCCAAGGTGGAAACTCAGTTCTCTATTTTTTGAAGTCAGAAATGCAATATCATTGTTGTCTTTTGACATACAAGTTTATTGCTACAGGTATGAAATCTAAGATACAACTTCGATTTACTGGACTTCTTGCTGCCTTTCACAGTCCTGAATGTCAGCTCCACAATCTGGGCATGCTCTCTTTGGGAGATTATGTTTTACTGAGTTTAAACAAGGCTACCTATAACCCTAGCTATAAAAATTCACTATTTATAAACCATTGCTCAATACCTGGTTTCAATCCTCCCTTATTTATTTATTTATTCATTCATACATTCTTCTTTTTTTTTCCATCATTGGTTTGTGTCTCTAGCTCTGATGTCAAACAGGTAGTCTGGGTGAGGGGTGATGTCAGTCTAGTGGGGAATGAATTGATGAAGAATCCATGTTTTCTATAGACTCAGCATTATTAAAATATTGATCTTTTGCATCATTGGACTTCATGTTCACTGTAGAAGAATTATAAAATGTAGTTTAAAAAAACCCAACCCATATCACCAAAGTGGTAGAATTTTGGTATATTTACTTCTAGACTGCCTGTCTCTGTCTGCCTTTTTCTCCCTCCTCCATCCCACTTATATAACACCTACACACACACCTAACCGGACAGGCTGGCAGGTCTGGCAGGAAGTAGCACACTGCCTACTTATACTGCCTAGGGACTATTTACAAAGGTGGGCCAGGGTTTAAGAAAACTGATAAAGTACCTGGGCCTACTCCTCCACCCGAAGGCTAAGGGGTGGAGGGCTTCTTCCCTGCCCTTTGGCCTCCAATAGAGGCCCATCAGTGGAAGGCAATAGCAGAAGCTCCAAAGCCTGAGGGCGTGAGGTTCCCATATGCACTCCGGGCTTGGCTGCTCTCCTACTGGGCACAGCTCCTGTTGGGAGCAGCCTTCCTCCATAGCTCGTGCTCTGAGTTCTGGTAACCTCCTCCACCCTGTGTCCTTGTAGGCTCCTTGCTCTTAGCAGCCCCTAATGCTTCTCTCTCTTCCCTGAACCCCATTATCACTTTAGTAAATAGTCACTTTATTAAACTTTTCTCAGTTACCTACTTGAAGAATGCTATTTTCTGCCTTGATACTGACTGACACCCATATCTTCCATCAAGTCTCATCATTTCTCAGCCATTACATTTTGATCATTGCTTCTACCTCATTCTCAGAGTTCTCTTCTGGAATGCCAATGAGGTATATTTTTAATCTTCTCATCTTTCTTAACCTCTCTCTCATACGTTCCATCTCTTTCTCTCTCGTTGGTGCTTGATTCCCTCACATCTATGTTCCCATCAGCCATCTATAATCTGTTTTTCACCTGTTGAATTTTACATTCTCATTTCCAAAAGTTCAGCCTGGTCATTTTCAGATCTGCCAGCTCTTCTTGCACAGTGCCTGTTTTTTCCCCTAGGGTTCCTAGGCCTTTGCTGTTACCATTTCAAACATAATTGTGTAATAGTCCCTCTCAGGTTGTTACGTTGTTGACCACACAAATCTTCCTCCTGGCAGTGACTGCCAACTTCCTCGTGGTGACTTCTTTTCTCCTGTGTTTATGATGTTTTTTATTCTGAGCTCATTTTCAGCCAGAATATGTTTATGTGTATGTGTGTTTGTGTGTCTTCGAATGTTCTGTATGTTTTGGGGTTCATAATCAATTTTTTGTTTACTTTTGCCGGAAGCCCCAGGGATTTCACTTATTTGGGGGCCATTTTTATGTTAATTTCTTGGTTGGCGATGCCCACAGCACGTGTGTTATATAAATTCCCCCCATCCACGTATGGAACAGGGCTGGGCTTGGTATTTTTAATGGGAGACCTTTCCCTATATACAGGGCACAGGCAAGCTTTCTTACATCTTCCCTGAGCTGATGAATGGAGACCATGTCTGGTTCTGCGTTACTGAGGGAGAGCCCGGTAGGAGTCCTGGCTCGGAGAGGGGCGAGCGGTGGTTCACATCCTACTCCTGACCTTGTGCATTCTGAGACTAAGCTTCTGGCTCTTTTGTTAAAACTCCAGCTCTTGCTCACACACTTACCACTTTGGTTCCTTCTTCATTTCTCACAATTGGGGATTTCCTTTCTTTAGACTCAGCTTGGTATTTATTGATACTTCTTTTAGTTCTTTACTTGGCATTTCTATGAACTTTTACTGAGCTGATGTTCCTACATGTAGTTCTGGAACTTGCTTTTCTACGTAATCATGTATCGATATGGAAAGATGTCTACTCTATAGAGTTATCTTCTTTAATGACTGCAGATTAGAAAGAATCTGAAATAAAGGTTATAAATGTGATTCTTTAGAATCACATTTTTCTGGTTAACATACTGTCTCCACCATTTACTTGTTCTAGACCTTGAGCAAGCTATTTGAACTCTTGGTGTACCTATATCCTTATTTGGAAGGCAAAGACAGTAATGAATCTACTTTGTAGCTTTCCTAGGACTGCTCTTACAAGTTAATACAAATTTGGTGGCCTAAAACCATAGAAACTTATTCTCTCACAATTCTGGCGGCTGAAAGTCTGAAATCAGGATATGTGCAGGGCCATATTTCCTCTGGAGGCTCTAGGAGAGAAACTTTTCTTTGTCTTTTCCAGCTCGTGGTGGCGGCAGGCATTTCTTGGCTTGTGGCTACATTGCTCCAGTCTCTGCTTTCATCTTCACATTGCCTTCTCCTCTGTGTCTGTCTGGACCTCTCTCTGCCTGTGTCATTGTGTATTGTGATTCCCACATAAGTCATGACTGCTGTGTAAAGAACAGCTCTTACCCTGTCTCAAGCAGGCACTGGCTCCCAACAACATCAGTGCACTTAGCTCATTTTTTCAGTCCTATGTAATCCATTTAAAATAGCTTCAGAATTGCTTTGCCAATACCTATACAAGAAACAAATGTATTAAGAGTTTAGGATGCAGCTCTTGTCATCCCTCAATCTTACCCAAGACGAGGGGTACATAGTCAAATACTGTGATTGTAAGTGACTTGGATGAGTTCTCTGTTGTTTTTCTTTCTCCTTCACTGTAGTTTTAGGATTCACTTGAAATACAATCAGTTCATTTGTTTTAGTTTGCTTTTAGGTTTTAGGGTTTTTCTTTCCTCTTCCCATCATTGTTGATTTCATTTTATATTTTGAATATATATAGAATATTAACAGGCTTCATATATCAAAACTATACCAAAAGGTATAGAGAGGTGTCACTCCCTCTTGTATCTCTTCTACCCTGTTCTCTTCCCTCACACCTTATAAATAACCAGATTTTTTGTTTTCTGTTTTGTCTTGTGTCTTTTCTTATAAATATAAACAGATCTATGGATGCCTTCTTATTTCTCTTTCTTTCTTACACTAAATATGCTCTTTTGTGATTTGGGAAGCTTCTTTCTTAACACAAGTGGCAAGAAAGAATGGGTGAGATAACAATTTCACTATTTTCAGAATTTCTTTTTTGTTTTCAGTTCTCCCTTTTTGCTTCTCCCAATAACTGGTGAAGACTGGTCATCTGAGCTGGTTGTGAATTTTAATGTGCTTATGAATCACCTGGGATCTTGTTAATTGCTGATATTCTAGGTCTTGGATGAGGCTGCGACTCTGCATTTCTAATAAACTTCCAGCTGATGCTGAGGCTGCTGTCTGAGCCCCAGACAACCCGTGGGTGTGATGCGACTGCATTGTGGGCAGTCCCCCTTTGTTCTGAAAGAACGTCAGACCACAATTCCTGAAGGGCCTTTTTGGAACCAATACACATGCTTGTCTAAATTGGTCTCTTCAGTTCAGAAAAGGAGCTTGTCTCCGTATGACTGATGCTGTCTTTTGGGTGGTGATAACATGCTGGAGGAGATAAGTATGAAATGCTATTTTATATTTCCATGGCATGTAAAATATCTTTCTCACTTATTTTATCCTCCCGTTTCCTTCCTACTTCTCTACCCAGTGGTCTCATAAACTGCTGGTTTTTGAGCAAAGAGATTCAAGTCATTTGATCAGGGATGTTAATTATTGAGCAACACATCAACTTTGCTCTAAAAGGAAAAAGGTAGGCTGTGACCTTTGTTATAGTGTACTATGACAAAGGGAATGCTCTTTAAACTCAGGGATTTACGGTAATATGTGTTCTCCAGTATCAAATCTCTGGGAACAAAAATGGTCATGTTTTAAAATGCACATTTCTCAGGTATTATACTTCTGCCTTCTCATACAGGCACTCAGTTCCTCCTCAGAGCCTCCCTCAGTTATTCCTGGGAGTACTTGAGGCCCATTTCAGTTGGGCTCAAGTTCAAGTTTGTTTTTGCTCATCTGCTCTATTTCTTTGTGGGTTGACACCCACATTCTTTTCATTGCTTTCCTCTCTCCTGGACATCCTCACACTAACCCCACTCTCCTTATTTATGCAAACAAAACAAAACAGAAAATCAAGCATATCAATTAATGAGTATCTAGTGGAGGTCAGTAGCCCAGAGTCCTGCAAAGAGTCAAACTCCAAATGTCAATTTGGCCTAATTCTACTCTAATTTGCTCTTATGACATTGAAAAATTGAGCGTTTCATTTACTCCTAGTTTAAATTGGGGTCAAGTTGTGTCCAGAAATTATTGAGCATGGTTGTTTCATTCCAGAAAAGAGTAGCACTGGTTACTCTGGGCTTATGGTTTCTAATTAGTGAAATGACTTTGATACTTATTATTTCCCACAGCACACAAAAAAGCCAATTTATAATAAGAAGAACCTGTGCCTTTTTACTCCGAATGAAGCTTAAGAATAAAACCAAACTGAGTCTCCTCTCACTGCATGGAGCTCTTGAATCCTTCCTGGACAATAGTCATAATCTAAAATCTATTACATGTAATTTCAACCTTATTTAGCACAGCTGTCAATCTGCCAAAGCAGAGCCCACATACTGAGCTTCCATGGAGACAAAATCATCTACCTTCTGAATGTGTCATCTGCACAGTGGGATGAAGTCACTTGGAAGAGAGCATAGGGGAACTTTGGTTGTGTCTTTTTGTTCCTGGCTGCTTACCTTCTCATAAAAATATATATTCAATTTACAGACACATCAGCATAAGCTCCTCCAGCAAGTGCAAATATTTATTTGGGAGAGGAAAACAAAATGTCTGGCCAGAGCTTTCATTTCCTGTTAGGCTTTGATGTTACTTTCTTATTTGAAGTCCAAGGAGAACAATAAATGGGATTCCTTTTGTAAAAGTCAGGCACAGTAAAGGTTGGCTAAAACTTCAAGCTCAGTTTGTAAGTGAGTCAAGGAGAAAAATGCTGCCTTTCACCGAAATGCATGTGATCTCTACATTGTTTTCTTAATGTCATGCTTAAGCTTTTTTTTTTTTTTTTTTTTGAAGAGCATATGGGGGGAGAGTTTTATGTTTGTGCGACTTGAGTTTGTGATTGACAGAGATCATGGATGGCTCTTTTGAAGTGAGAACAATCTAATTCTGGAGCTACAGAACCACCTACAGATGTTACACTAGATCTCAGCTGTCAATATGCCACCTTGTTTTATTGCCTTTTGCTTACGCTCTTGGCTTTCATTAGCCATTGTTCTTCAACTAGCTGGACCCAGCTGCAGCACATTGTGAACTCATGTTTTTTCCTGTAGGTGCAATTAGGGACTGATGCTGAGTGCTTGTTAGGTTCATTTTTAGGAAACTAAAAATGTGAAACTTTTGTCTACTGGATGTTACTCATACCACATGAATCTTGATGGGTATGAGTAGCTTGAAGGTTAGGTGCCTTTGTCAACCATAAAATCATTTCTCTTTAAAGTAATGTGAGAGAATACCAGAATAAAAATCAATTTAGGACATGCGATGAGATTTCATGTTGTGGCAGTAGGAAACACAACCCTACAGACAGTTTGCATCCTTGTGATTCTAAGCCCCAATGCCCACAATCACCTTTGAATAGGTCTCAAGTAGTTGCTGTAACAGTAGGCTGACTGTTTTAAAAGGGACAGAAAACAATAGTGCTGTCTCACTGGGCTAAATTCCTGGTGTCAGCGGGCTGACCATACCTGTTGTTTGAAATGGGACAGGACCATTGTTTTCTGTCCTGTTTAAAACGCTACTTCTGGTCAGCCTACCAATAAAAATGATTGTAAGTTGTGTGTATCTGATACTTTTTGTGCCTGCCTCACAGCCTCTTGGTTTACCTTTTAACTCGAGTTGTTGCTGTGGCAACCAGCTATGGTCAGGTGTAACTTGACCCCAACTCAACTGCACTATTTATCATTTGCTTTCTGTCCTGAGGCGTCTCTGCTACTATCACCTGGACACCTGAAAAACTTGCTCATTCTGACATAGTCACACACCTCAAAGTCTGAGGAAGGTAATATCCCATAGGCAACCCTTGACCAATGGGTAATCTGGATGTTGGGAAAATTTCCCGAGACATAATGAAACTGACCTTCAATGGAGGACTGGGCCGAGAAATGGAAGACAGAGGCTGACAACTTTAGAATTATGGAGTTTATTAAGGGAATTTACACACAGAAGCAGAGTCCTGGGTGACAGCATGAGGATGGATTTCTGCACCCAAAAGGGGATGGAGGCTTGTTATCTATATATCTATCTGTATCTATATAATCTATATCTATTATCATCTATCTATCTAATCTGTCTATACGGAGAGACTGACTCTAGGAACGCAGGTGGCTTGTAGCCAAGTAGCACAGGCTTGTTAAGGGCAGTGTGTTCCAAAGCAGTAACAACTTAATGGTCCTGCTTTTCTATGTAAGAACATTCCTTTCAGATGATAGGGGCCCACTCCTTCCAGGGATAACAGACAGGGTCACTGAGAGCAACTTGCTTCTTAAGACGGCATCCATCATGTCCAGCACCAGAAACCATTTTTTCCTAACAATGAATAAATTCTCCCATATTCTTTCCCTTGAAGGGACAATTCTGAAGTGTTTTTATGTGAGTCTTCAGAGTATCCTCAGTAAGAGAGAACCCCAGTTGCCCAAGAGGGGACCAGCTTGATAATACACCTTATTTTGTCTTTGTCTTCTTCTCTGTTTTACTTTTCTCAGCCCCTCTATTCCTTCTTCTGTTCTAAGAAGCCCATCTCTCAGGCCCCACTTTTTGAGGGAACCCAGGCTGAGACAGGGTGAAAGTCAGCTCTGTTTGCCTTTAATATTCCTTTATTTTCCTACCAATGACATAGCTGGAAAAAGATGAGTGTGCTGTGGGGGAAGAGGGGGCTGTCCAATTTTCAACAGATAGCAAGAGTCTGTCATTGTCAAATTCACCGAACACTTGACACTCTTCTACTATGATTCAGGAGTAGTTTTTATTCAGAAATCATGAAGACAGATCCCTGCCATTAGCAAGTTCACAGTCCACTTGAGGGAGGCAAACATGTTCATATCTTCCAAATAAAACATGCTGAAGAGAGGGTTGGAATGCATTAAGAGTAGAGAAAGGAACAGTTAATTTTGACAGGCGGTGGGAAGTGTTGGGGTCAGGGAAGCCTCCATAGAAGAAGCTATTTGATCTGGACCTTGGGAGATGAAAAGCCTATTGAAGATAGTGAATTGAAGTATTGGAGGAGCTTAAAAAGAATCGTTCTGAAATAGAATTGGGTATGCTTTGCAGTCCTCTTAGCTCAGGGGCAGAGGCCTGCAGCCCTGCTTGGCCCTAATTCATCTTCCTTTTGTTCCCTAAAATAGTGTTTTGATTGCTCTCTCACAACCTGCCTTTTCCGTGGTATTCTGCTTTACCTCTTCTCTTTGGATTCTTTATCAACTTTTATAGGAGAGAATCAGAACTATAGATTTTTCCCTGGCTTGTGTTTGCCATGGAGGCCTTATCACTGGATTCTGGACCCTGGGAGGAGGCCTAATGGTTCTGAGAGGTCTCCCTACTCCAAGGAGTGGGATCACCTTAGTCTAGATGGGGTTTTCCAGGTGTGATTGCCTGGTGCACAATTCATAAGATCATTGGATAAGACCCTTAAGGACAAGTTCCTTTACCTTGAGGGTGGAGAGGCCACATGTACAGGCTAACTTCTCTCCTAATTTTATCTATGCTGCAAATCGTGAAATGTTCATTCTTATATCACTGAAGGGGTGGTAGACAGGGTTGTATTTATTTTTTCTTTCTTTTCTTTCTTTTTTTTTTTTTTTTTTTTTTTTTAGTAAAGACTCAGCATGCATTTGTTACCCCAAATGTAGAGACCCAGGAAGAATTGTAGGACTTGGCTACAGGAAGGGCAGGCTTGATGGGAAAGGTGGGTTATTGGAAGGACAGGACCACATTGTTCTCTGCTTACAAACCTGACTAACTACCTTCTGCATGTCTCTATCTCTCTGTCTCAGCAGTGTCCAGATAACAGACTTTTGAATTTTAATTTTCCAGCAAGAGAGACAGAAGAATAGTCCAGGACATTTTGTCTCACCAGGTCAAATTTGAGATTGTTAATGTTTGGACCTGTCTTTGCTCAATCAGTCGAGACTCCTATGAGAGAAAAGTCCAGATCATAGTGGACAGTTTACGGTAGATGGGGACATGGGCATGGTAGACATCTATATTGCTGTCTCTAGCTCATCTCATCTCTGACCATCAGGCATGCACTCTTCTTCCTAGGTGTACAAAGATGTCCTGCCTAGCATATTCTATCATATGCCTGTTTGTGGATGCTCATTTTACTTCCAATATAGAAGCAACCCAGAGGTCTAATATATCAGTCAGAGTTCCCACAGAAAATGGGTGGTCCTTTCAAAATCATATAGTTAGATAAGGCTCTTTTACAAAGGGACTATCTATAGAAGTGTGGGTGAGAAGAACCACAAAGGACAGTGCAGTACCCCAGAGCTGTGCAATTGGAGCTGTTATCTCCTCGTGTTCCAAACAGATGGGAAGAGGTGATGGTTTTCGGAACCTGGAAGGAGAGAGGTTCACATAGAGTCAACTGCTCAGAGAGGCTCAATGACTTCTAATCTAGGGATTTAGCTAGCCTGAAGCAACTCTGCAGAAAGCAATCCAGAGAGATCATGACTTTGTTCTCACTGTTTCCTCACTCATATCTTTTGTTGGGGATCTCCACTGGCCAAACCAACCAAAGCCAGAGGGCATACAGGCCTGTTTATATACTACATAGAGGTCACACTCCAGGCAGGGAGCTGGTAGAGAGGGGTGGAGAGTGGATGTGGAGGGGCAGTGGGCATAGACACACAGTGACCATATCAAAAAATGTCTCAGAGTATTCATCAGTCTTTCCACCTACAATCTACCATTGTGGTCCACCCCTCTGGTTCCATTGTGATTCTACCTAGCGGTTATTCACCATTCTGTCATCTATGAAGATACTACCAATCAACCATAGCTCTCTTTTTCACTAAGCTTGGAATTAGCATCACCATCCTTTATAATACAGTGGACCAGGCAGCCACCCCCAGTCAACTGGCATTGATGTGAGATAGAAAAACATTTGCCATTTCTCACCTACTCAGTAAATCTATCACTTAACCCACTTCATGCACATAATGGAGGAAAACTGGAATATGATTGAGACAATTAGGATGAAATAAGGAATCTAATTTTTTTAAAAGGAAATAAAAAATAAGAGGAAGATATTTTTCCAGTCCTTGCAAACTTTAGGAAGAAGAGAAATCTGACATATAGGTGGTGGCCACAACCCTTGTTTCTCGAATTAGTCATGCAGCCACAACTGGCATCGAAGGCTTTCTCCACTGGTGCCATCGCCGAAATATTGTTAACATTTATAGTATCCTAGACACTTTGTCAAGTATTTTACACAATTATCTCATCTAATCCTTACAGTCAGTCTCTTAGAAAGTTACTTATTTTCTTCATCTTACATATGAGGAAGGTGAGCCTTAGCAAGATTAAGTAACTTGCCCAAAGTGATGAGTAAGTGGTAGAGATGACATCCAAACTTGGATCTGTCTGACACCAAAGCCCATGCTCTTCACCTCTAGGCAGTTGTTTAGGTAAACAATTCTGCTGGCTGAGGCATCAGTGAGATTACCCCTTCCAGTCCCTTTCTTTCTATCCCACAACTTAATAAAAGCAGTTGATTTCCGCCTAGTTTCTTAGTAAGAACAGACCTTACTGTGGTTAGGCCTGTAACCCTTGTATCTTAGATGTGCATGTGTGAAGGGCCTGGGGACTCATGTACTATGTCACACTTCTACTAGATCCAGCTTGCACCCAGAAACTTGAGATAATCTCTACAGTGTGCAGCCGAAAAATAGGCTGTTATCATCTCACCCTACAGGAAGGAGGCTGGCCACAACATAGATAAATAAAATATTACTATTATGTAAAGAAAGCTAAGACTTTCTTTAGTCAGGCTTTGTTCAACAGATAGCCAGTGAATTCTATCTCTCAAGCGTTGTACTGGGCGTTGGGAGAATTAAGACCAATAAGACATCTCTGCTGCTTTCAAGGTATTTAAAGACATCAGAGTAGTCCAGATTTCCACAGTGCAGATTTTTCAGTGTCATTTGCAATCCTGGGGCAAAGTGAAGTTCATTTAGGAACCAAGCACATGTTTATCAACCTTGGACTCAAGTGACCAGTTTCCCCATTGGCCTCCTCACCAGCAACTTTTGGCTGGGATCTCTTTTGAAGAAACTCCTCCAGCCATTTGTGTCATCGAAGGACTTGGCTGGACCCTCTAATCTTGATTGTGTGCCTGTTGATTACTTCTTTCCTCATGTGACAGAATCTCCAATGTTTCTCCCAGGCACTGAACAGTATACTGGCTAAGGAATCAAATGTCTTGAGTTTGGGCCTCATTTCTGCTGTTTACTCTCTGTGTTATTCTGGGCGAGTCACTTTCCGTCTCTAGGCTTTACACTTTTAGGTGACAATAGCTTCTACAATCTATGATTTTGCAGTTGTCATAGACACTCATAAATTTTTGGAGCCAGGCTATGTTAGGTGTTTTAGCAACATCTGTTTCCCTTGACAGGGGAATCTTTTTGTAGTTGCTCTGGCTATTTATAGCTTTATTGCCTCCAGATGGGCTGGCCAGTGTTAGAGTTCATTTAGCCACTTGTTACTCTAAGTATGGCCTGTGGACCAGTATCATTGACATCACCTGGGACCTTATTAACAGTGCAGAATCTCAGACCCTACTCAGACCCGCTGAATCAGAATCTTCATTTTTAAAAGATCCTCAGGTGAATCCGTCCTTAATGCTAAAGGAGCATGAAGTCTGTTGCACACAAGAATCACATTGATTCCTAGAACAATCAATCACTGATTTAATCACTTAAATCAGAATCACTGTGGTTGAGTTCTGGGCACTCAGGTGAAGTTTAGCATCCAGCTAGAGCTGAGAATCTCTAAATAGCCTCACAGAGAATAACCTTTTTTTTGTAGGATGGAGACGGAAGATGGATCTCTAATTCAGTTGTGGGGAGGATCCGGACAGAGAAAGCCTTCTGCAGGTAATGTCTGAACTGCTGCGAGAATGTGTAAGTTCAGCTACTCAGAGGAGCCGGAGGGCACGCCGGGTGCCCTGACCACAGCGGAGAGAACCGCTAGGCAGCCTGGCTGGAGCATGGAGGTGGGGGTGTACAGGAGCTGAGGTGGGGGCCACCAGCGCCATGCTTGGGAGTTGTACTTCATCTCAGGGACAGTGGGGTGGCATGGGGTGGGGCAATGGCTGAAAAGATCGTTTTAAGCAGAGAGTCATGTTTTTAGATTTGTGTTTTGGGAAGCTCTCTCTATATGGGAGATTGAAGGTGCAGGACAATGAAAGTAGACACTCTGGGGACTCTTTCTAATAGGAATCAAACTAATGTGAATGTCAGGAAGGATAGAAAGGAAAAGAGCAATTGAGAAATACTTTGAGGGTGACTAATTTTTATGAAAGAAGATAATGAGGTAAGAGTTTAGAATAATTCCAAGATCTTTGGCATGGTGCGGGGGATGATGGATGGATCAGCAAGAGAAAACATAAAATATAAAATATAAGTGAAAGAACAGGGTTGGGGTAGGAGCAACAAAAAGGAGGAAGGGGGAGATGATGAGCAAGGCTTTTATATGTTTAAGTTGCCTGTAGGGAGAACTAGTGTAGATATCCAGAAGGTAGTTAGATATCAAAGTTCAGAAGAATGCTGTGGCTTAGATATGTGGATTTGAGAATTATGAATAAATAAAAATGTATTCAAATACATGTATTTGAATTTATAGGAATTCCTCCAGGGAGAGAGTAAAGAATCATAGAAGCAGAGAGCCACCTGTGGGCAAGCAATCACGTGCAGATCGGAGGAAGCTGCTGATAGACTGAAGAAATAGCTGGAGAGGTAAGCAGAAAGCTAGAAGGGAGGGTGCCCAGAGGCCAAAGGGAAGAGAGTATCAGAGGATGGTCCTCGGGAGTCTAGAAGTTTATGGAGTGACAATATCTCCTGGATTTGACCATCAGAGCATTCTCAGACAAGGGGAGTTGACGACTGCTGGTGACGTTAGAGCAGCTTCATTGGTGTGCCGCATGGAGTGTCTCACTTGATATTTAATGGCTTGTGTTCAAGCAAATAGTTTTTCATTTCAACAGCTATTTCCTGAATGTCTGGTCGGTGCTGGACCCCAGGGCTCTAAACATAAACAAGGGCAGGACCCTGGCCTCTAGGAATTCACTGTACCTCAATTAACTTTTCCAGTCCAGGGACTGAGCCTTCTGTCTTCTGGACCGTCCTCAGGATGGCAGGACACAGGCACAGAGAGGCAGCCACTAACTTGTTGGACCCCTGTGACATGCTGGGAACTGTGCCAGCCACTTGGGACACACATAGGCTTGTTTATTGGGTGAACTGATTCTCTGCCCTTCTGGAGTTCTCTGTCCAGTAGGTGAGATAGATGGATTAGAAGTTAAACTATTTCATTAAACTTTAATTATTGTAATAACAATTTCAAGAAGATGTCTTAGGGAAAATGTTCACTGAGCTTCTAATCTATGCCTAGGTAAACTAATAGTGTGACTTGTTTGCTTCTGCTTGGAAAATCAGCTCCAGTTCATGAACAAAAGCTATCGGGTTGCAGGATATAACTGCATGGGAGTGGGCTGGTTCCACATGGCTGTTGTCTAGTTAGGGTTTGGAATACATTTCTTTAGCATCATTTGAGCAGTTTCATAGACACTTTACAGGGTGAGATGGGGACAGGGTGGTTATCAGGGATAGGTGGCAAAGATTTCTTTGTCTCATGCATTTCAAGATAAATCACCTCTTTGGGAAATAGCTACTCCTTTGCTCAAAGTGAAGTTGGACTTTGCTGGGACCTAACTAGTAGGCATTGGTTTCAGGTTCTAGGAAGCATATATTTCTATGAAGATGGCAGAGTGGGTGGGAACTCTTACTGAATAATTTTGGCTGTTTGCAATGAGTTTAGATCAGAGGTGGTTTTCTCATTTACGGTGCCTAGGGAAAATCTTACTGAGTGAAAGTCACTCTAAATATTTCAGATTGAACTGCTTTTGAATGGCCTGGGAAGCTAGACATACATTTTGGGGAATTTGGAAGTTGTTGCTATGTTCTTCTTGCTGGGATGGGCCCATTGGGAAGCCCATGATCTTCTCCTCTGTCATGCACAAAAGCACCAAGCCTGAGGATTGAGATAGCAGCATATGATTGAATATCTTTATATATAGTCACTCTCTGTTTTCTTGAAGAGAGAGATGAGGTTCAATGTTATGTCAAAGTAATTTGCTCTAACACATAGAATGTTTACAAAACTCCTTTCTATATATCTGGAGATTGAAGATGAATATGATACTTCCTCAAAAAAAGAAAAACAAAACAAAACCACAACCAAACAAAAAACAAACAGCCTAGTCATGGAGATAACAAAACAAGTTAAGTCTAGTTCAATGAATTTAGCAGGTATTTTGGAAACCTAAGAGCAGGTGATTCTTCTGTGGTCTGTGTTTGGGGAGGAGGCAGGCAGAGAAAGTCAGAGAGGTGGTGGCATTGGTGCTAGCCTTGAAGGATGGATGAGCAGAGACTCCCAGTACATGGGATCCTGGGAAGATGGACAGTAACATAGGGACTGGAAACTGGTGATGCTCAAACATGACCCAAGGAGGCAGCTTTGTGTAGGGGATTTAGTTTTAAGAAATATACTCAGTGTTCAGAACTTAGACTGTTGGAGAAGAGACTTCATTGGGCTCATGCGTCCTACCTCTCAGGGAACAAGTAAGGGAACTAGTTGAGGGTGCAAGAGGTGGTAGCTGCAAACTCATCACGGGGTCTTGGGACTGTGCTGGGATTTGAAACAGTTCTTTACTTCCAGTGCTTTCCCCATTACACTCACTGCCTTTAGCCTCTCTCCCATATCTTCAACCTTATTATCACTCATGCATAAACAGAGCAAAGATTTAAAATAAATCTCAATGTTCATAGACAGCAATGCTGTCAGCAAAATGGGATGGGGCAGAACCTACCCTCGTAAGTCATGGACACTGCACACAGAATCCAAGGCTTGTTTTAGCAATACTGTGGTTACTTTAAGGAGGATTCCTCTCAGTGAAACCCAATTCAAGACATTTTTGCTGAATCCACACTATGTGCAGGGCCAGAGGAAATCAGACTCTCTGTTTCAGGACAAATATGGAAGTTGCTGTGATTTCCTGTCTCTGTTAGGGCAGCCTTGACCACGCAGAGTGTGCTTTGTACTACTGTCCTCTCAGAATGATGCTTATCACAGTATGCTTTGTTTGTAGAAGCATGTCACCTACAAATCTGTGCATTTCTGTGAAGCGAATCTGGGTTAAACAGTGACAGGCTTTTCTGGGGATCTGGCTGATGACGGAGGGGATTCCATCCACACTGGGTGCTGTGCCAGATGTTGTGCACAGAGCTTTCCAGACAGCTGGTAGGCCAGGCCTGGGCAGACTTTTTTAGGGCAAAGGCTACTTCTCCAAGTGTCATGGTCCACTAGCTATTTATTACATTATTCAGGTAGTCACCCCCAAATTGCTTGATGGTCCACTGGTGGATCGTGATCGATGTCTTGCTCAGCCCTGTGGTAATGGGTCTTTTTTCCTAACTCAGGGTCACTGTCAAGCACTGGTGTCTAGGTTCTCATGAAAGCCAGCTCATGTCGCCCACGTCACTCTTACCACCATTGCTGGACAGGCAGGAATTCATAGCATTTGGTACATTAGAGGTCCGAATTGTTTTCTATTTATTTCAAACGTATTTTTTCACCATTGTAGTAACTCAACTACCTGTTCTCTCAGCTGATTCTTGGTGCTGCTTTGTTTTTCTTGAGGATGTTGCTTAGTGTGCTAATAATACAGTGTTGAGGCCTAAGATCACCAGGGACACACCTGGAGGAAAAGCAAAAAGGTTTAGTGAGCTCGCTGCAGCAAGGAGAATGCTCTGGAGAGGACTTATGGGAGGAACCTCTCTGGATGCTGGCTTGTGTTAGATAATTCCAAGCAGGGATTAGGGAGAGAGTGCCCGTGCTGGATTGGATGATGTCAAGAAGCAGGAACAATTTGGTGACTGGGGATCTTAATATATTTTATCAAAGAGGCTGGTGGATTCAAGCAGGGCTAGGAGTTCCTGGAAGAGAAACAGTAGCCTCTCATGCTAGGAGAGGTTTCAGAGCGACCTTGTCTCTGTCTTGTTCCAAACACAGCAGCAGTGTGACCTTGTCTGAGCACTGTCCATATCGATTATGATCCATTGGCAATAGCACTGTCTGGCAGCCGGCAGAGCCATTTTTCATGTTCTCAGTAGCTTCCTCATTTGTAAAATGAGAGGATTGCGTAAGATCAGTGTTTGTCGGACTTACTCCTCAAAGATTTAGGGTTCTGTGGAGGAAACTTGGGGGCCACCATGGGTGCCATGGGCAGGCAGAGTAGGCAGGGCTTCTGGTGCTCTGATCCCTCTTCAACAGAGCAACTATGCCGTTGCAGTTTAACATTTTGGGGTAATGTATTAAACCATGTTTTAAGTACAGATTCCTTTGCTAAAGAAGAGTTTGAAAACTGTTGGACTGGATAAGCTCTAAGGTCTCTCTCTTGCTTTGTAAAGGCTAAAATATTGACTGTCTGGCCCTTTACAGAAAAGGTTTACAGAAAAATAAAACAATCTGTCCAAAATTCAGAGCTAATCGGATTCAAGTAGCCTTGGTTCGAACCTCGGCTCTGCCACCAGTTTCAGAAGTTTGCTTTTTTAGTTTATTTCCCACTCCACCGTGTCAGGATTCCAGTATGCTGTGTCTAAAGAGCTGGTGGGATGGACGTACTGGAATTTACTTAAATGAGACTCTCAGAAACCTTGTGAAAACGATTGAATTAAAAAAATGGGACTTGTAAGTTTGGCTCAACAGTGTGGGAGGAAAAGAATGAGAGAAAATTAGTAATAGAACCCATTTTTACCATCCAGTAGGTGAGGTGTGAGGACTCATGGGATTCTTATTATTCCATGATTAATCAGATATGTAATAGGACAAATTTGGCACAGATTATTCTAGGTTCTTATTTATTATACAATTCATTTGGAGATAACCGTGCTTCCATTTATTTTATGAGTGTCATCCTTGTGTAAATACATATAAATATATTATCAACTAATTCTTACATATTTATATTATTAACTACTTGTTTATTAGATGCTTGTTTTCCATTTGATCTCTACTGTGGCAATGTGCCTGTTGGAATTTTCCCTTTATCCTATTGGTACTGTCCTCACATATTTTAACTCTGTGTACATGTTAGATGTTTGAGATACTGAAGTTTTATGGTCATAATTTATGACATTATAATCAGCACTGATTACACTACCAATTGATTCAACTCATAACTTGTCCTAAATTGAACTTATTTTGAATTGACAACAATGTACTAGAATTTACAGATTGATGTTGAGTGATTCTGCTTTGAAGATTTAATAGTTGCTGTTACCTCCATATTATATATACTCTTTGCTTTCTCAGATAGGAGCTCTGGAATTTTAAATTGTTCTCTAAACTTGGGGGAACAAGCGACACACTGACAAGACTAAGTTGAATTTGGAAACCGACTGATTAATGTACCCATGAGAGAGAACCCTGCCCTTAGAATCCATTCCTTGGTTTCTTGATGGAAGCAATTCACCAGAGGGAAGTACCACATGCAAACTGATTAGATGACAGCTCAGGAGAAGGTTGCGTGGTGAACAGAGCAGAGAGTTGGACAAGATTAAGCTGTGTTTTTCACTGAGGCATTTTGAGAATCACTTCAAGTGAACAAAAGGTTATAGTCTACTTCAGGAGTTGGCATGCTATGGCATGTGGGCCAAATCCAACCTGCTGATTATTTTGTACGTTCCCTGAGCTAAGAATTGTTTTTAAATTTTTCAATCATTAAAAATAATCAAAAGAAGAATAATACATTATGAGATGTTAGAATTATATAAAATTCAAATTCCAATGTCTATAAAAGTTTCATGAGGACACAGTCATACTTATTCATTTCTGTGTGGCCTATGGCTATTTTGTGCTACAGTGACAGGCTGAGTAGTTGGAAAAGTAATTTATAACCTGCAAAGCCTAAAATATTTACTGTCTGGCCCTTTACAGAAAAGGTTTACCGACCCTTAGTCTGTATGATAGTGTTACACAGGAAAAGGTTGAGAACTGCTTTTTATAAAGAATCTCATTGAATTGTGACTGCTTGCTGATGAACACTTATTTATTCTATTTTTTTTTGGGGGGTGCTATTTTTTTGAATCACCTTATTTTGTCTTAGAGATAGGGACAGAGAGGGCTTTAAATTTCTTTCCCTCCACTTTGTTTTTATTTAGAGGCACATTTTAAATTATTACATTGATCTTTGCTGTTTTTATGGACAAAAGTCATATTCTTTATATTAGTTATTAATCTTTCTCTATGATTCTGTGTGTGGATGTTTTGCATATAGCCAAATTTACATATGTTAATTTAGCTCATAGATACTGGGGAAGTGAGTGTCCAGGTAAGGAATGCATGCAAGAAAGATTGAACACAAGAATGCAAAATTCTAAGGGGCATCAGGGTGATAAGTTGTCAGCAAGTGCAGACCCGCAAAATACTGCTATGTGAGATTTCAGGGAACTGCTCGGGTTGCAGTTTGTACCGGGGGTGCCCAAAATAGTGTATACATTTTAAGAGATGTTATCGATTTATTACTTTTCAAAGTTGAATTGAATTATAGTAGCAATGTGTAGTGTGACATTTGCTCAGAAGATGGCATTAATCAAATGAATAGTATTGTCATAATGTGACAGGCAGGACAGTCAAAGAAAATGGCGGAAGCACGGCTGTCCTTTGAGGAGTGCAAGACCAATTTGAAGTGGTATTTGAAATTCAAGTATGTTGTTTGAGTTTCCCCCATGTTCTCCTGACTTAACGCCCCTTGACTTCTACCAATGGGGGTCCTTAAAGGATGTGATGTACTGTAGAAAACTGGCTACACTGGTGGTATTTCTGGAAGAAACTGAAACAGGGTGTGCAGAAATACAAGTGGACACTTTTTCAACATTGCTTAAGCAGTAGTTCGCCATAATCAGAAGTGTCTGGACACTGATGGTAACCACTTTGAACAGCTCTTGTAATTGCAGAAGTCAAACGTGACTTGTATTCATCTTTTGCTATTGGTATATATTGAGTATTACAATTTTAATACAGTGTTCCTTTCTTAAAATGTGTATACATTTTTTGTACCCTGTGTATTTCAGAAGTGATAAACTCTGGAGTAACTGGACAGAAAATGCCTATTTCTTTTAACTCTCAGGTCACTAAAGGATTGAGTGAATTAATCTTTGATTCAGGGTAGATATAGAGAGGAGAATCTGAGTTCTTAAGGAGCAAGGGTGATGTGAGAGAGCTGTTTGTTATGAGCTTTCAGGAGTTGACAAGAAGAGAACTAAATTTCCAGATGAGAACCTCTCTTCAGAGACAGAGACTTCTAAATTGAGGAGCATGTTTTACACTTGTAGGCTCATTCTGTCTCTTTCCTAATCATGCTTGTTACTTACTGTGGAATGAGAAGCCATCTACCTCCCATAAGAAACTTCATGGACTCATAATGTTGGTGAAAGGAGGGGAAGAGACGTGGTATCTGGAGGCCAGCTCAAAAGTGTAAACTTGGAAGCAGATGTTTTGTAAGTTACATTCCGCTCTTCATGGTGTGATCTTTCATGGTATTCACCTAGTCCACCATCTGATGTCACCTCTAAAGCTCCCTAAAAACTCTAGTGAGTAAGCGACTTCTGCCCTGTAAGCCTGATAACCAGTACGCCGACACCAGTTTCACGAGTACCACCTTCTCAAGCCTTCCCCAACCTGGCCGTTTGAACATGTGGTTGATCAAGTGTACGCAGTATCCTATATGTGATCAGCTTTGTAGTAAATAGACTCTATATTTTCAGTACAGTTGCTGAGGGAATTTAGTAGCATTTGCCTCTCCACTGAGAGGGAATACATATTTTCACACTATCATGTTCACCTTCACAGAAGAGTAGCCTTAAATCAAGAAAGTTGTGAGAATCTTTGCCACATTCTTTTCTAGTGATACATGCTAACTACAGGCACGAAGATACTGTGGCCTGTTGTATAAGCTTCGTCAGTTTCCTGATCTCATCATTAACATGGCTTTCTTGTTACTAGAGATTTCTAAGGATGAGAAACTAGGAAAATGAAATCATAGAATAAACTATAGCACATTATTTGTTTTATCACAGATAGGGAAGGACTTTCTAAGCACACATGTAAAGGGGGAAACCACAAATAATCTAACTCTTTCTAGAATAGGGTTTGTCAGCTTCAGTACTATTTGCATTTGGGGCAAGAGAATTCTTTGTTGTGAGAGGCTGACTACTCATTAGATGCTAGTAGTACCGCTTCAGGCTTGACAACCAAATAGAACAAATGTTTCCAGATGCTTCCAAATGTTCCTTAGGGGGAAAAATCACCACTGGTGGGCACCACTTCTAGAACAATTGTTTTGGATGCAAGGGGGGAAAAGCCCTCTTAAAGTCAAGTCATGGGAGCTTATTATATGCCTATATGAAGTCTCATCTTGGAAATTTGAAATTTCAAGGAATCAAAGCAGATAAGGACTGACTCTGGCCTCTTCATCTCTCCATAGGGTTGGTGGTTTTTGGTTTTTATTTTATTTTATTTTTTTCAGGACAGCACTGCCTCTGTTCTTGCACCTGCTTGTCCTTTGTCTTCTCTTTTGTCACTGGCCTTCTCTGTTTATTTCATTTCTGGTTCTGTCTCCTGTCTGCTTGCATATTCCTGTAGCTTGCCAACTCTTCCTATGGTATCTGTTCCTATAGAATAAGATCCTGCCCTGCTGCTATCTGTGAGAGAGGAATTTAGTTCCCCTGATAACCCCATATCTGCTGTTATGTCAGGCTGCATTATGGTCACAGATCAGCTTATGGAGAAGCTGTTCTGGTTCTAGATGCACACTACTCATTCATCAGTTGTGACCAGGAAGAAAGTGGTCACTTGGTATAAAGCATGGGTACTGGGCAGCAGGAACAATGGAGTGCTGACTCACTTTTGATCTCTAGACTAAAGAGAAAATTTTAAAACTGTCTACCAAAAGTGAATCCTATAAGCATAACCAATCTGCACAAGATAAACTGGATAGATAATTTAATATGAAACATGGGATTACTATTAAGAATGACTTTGCATGTCAGTGTGTAAAGAAGACAGGAACAGGCAAAGTCACAAAACAGGAACTACAATGGCCACAAATATTTGAAAAAATATTCCCACAAAATGTAAGAGAAATTCAAATCACTACAAAGCAAATATAAAGTTTAGCCTTTTAGTTAAAATTTAAAAATGATAAATTTTCATCCCATGTTGGTGAAAGATAGGCAAAATTGTCATTCTGGCACAAAAAGGAAAATTGCCGACATTAGTGAAAATCAGTTCAGCAACTTTTGGGGTATAATCTGGCAATATAGATCAAAGCACCAAAAATGGGGTTCAAGCCTTTTGAATTAGTATTTTCCCTGTAGGAATTTATCATCAATAAATAGAGAAATGAGTTCATTTTTTTTAACAATATTGACATTAATTTAAATATCTGAAAAGGATTAAAAGTGTTTTGAAAACATTTTTTAGTGTCATGAGAAGTGTCCAGAATATTATATTTTGTGAAATCAGTGGGTTACAAAGCTATTTCAATTATCATTCATTTATCTCTATACTTCCAGAGATGGTCTATGCAAAGAGATGCTTATGTGTATAAGTAACCTCTTGCCTTAAAAAAAAAATATTATACTCTACTCAGAACCCTGCTTTGTTATTTAAAAATTATCTAAAAATGTCCTCTATCTATCCATCTCTCTCTGTGTGTGAGTGTGTGGTTGTGCGTGTGTGTGTGTGTGTGTATTTGTATGAGGGCTGTCTAGGAAGTATCCAGCCATGTAATATGAAAAACAGAGGCATTCATGGCTATATATTTTTTCCAGACAGCCATCGTGTGTGTGTGTGTGTGTGTGTGTGTGTGTGTGTGTGTATATCTATATCTATATATCTATCTATCTACATCATTTAAAAATACTAATCATGCCTTTTATAAGCATCACAGTTGAGTGAATGAAAAAGTGCTGTATCATTGTTGTTGTAAGTGGTGACCACATTTTGATGCAGTATCTTACTAGAGATTTCTGTCAGGTGATCCCTGCCCTCTCACTTGCTGTTCTGGGGTCTTCACTGCTTATTGTACGTAGACACAGTCCCGTGGGTAAGCAGATGTGGTGAGAGAAGTGAACATGCTCTGTTCATCAGAGTGCAACCATCAGAGAAATGACACGTGAGAAAGGGAGTCTGGTTGTAGAACAAGTGAAGGCTGTGGGACCAAAATATCAAGTTTGGTGGATTTTCTACCCCAGTCTCACTTTGGGTCTCTCCCAGACCCAGACCACACAGCCCAGAGAGTCTCTGGATTACCCACAACTCTTCACCATCAAGAAGTTCATAGCACATCATATAGTACAAGTTTTGTATATAGCTCAGTATCCTCAGAATAGCAATTTTACTTTCAAGTGCCCTATCTTAGACTTCTTCATACGCATTATGGAAGGTTGAAAAAGCTATTTTTCATATTCTTCTCCCAGGTAAAGTGAAAATGGTTTTCTCAAGTGTGTCTAAATAACCATGGAGACAAAACTCAGTTATCACTGTTCCCGGTCACCTCACTGGGCACTGCCCTTTCTATAGCAGCTTCAAGCTTATGAGATCCACATAACAAAAACCAGCGATGTTTCTTTTAATATCCACTGTAAGGCTTGGACATTTTTTTCAATTACAGTTGGGGGAAAAAAATAAAATTACAAGACCAGAGAGATGAAACAGATTTCCCATAAGACATTTTTATTTATTTATTCAGGCTTTTCTCATCTTCTTTCTCAGTCTAGCTCTCTCTCCTTTCCACCATTTCAGCTGAGAAAGTAATTAGAGACAACACCAAAGAGCATATAAACACATCCACAGCCAATTTCTGTTATAAATGAGCCTTTAGGAGTAAAGAGCTCTGTAGCAGTTTTAAAAATCTCAACCTGGCTGGGATGTCAGGACTAAGGATTTGATCCATAAAAATTTCCTAAACAGCTCCACAGAAATTGTAACCATATGTTTACAACTTGAAAATGCATGTCTGAATTGAGATAAAGCTGGCATCTGATGCATATGCCATGGATGCAAATAAAGCATTTCCTCACAAATACAATTTACTTAAATGAGGAAGCAAGTTCGGTATGGTGGAGTCTCGATGTTTCATTTTAGAAAATTGCCTTGAAGTTATGCTATGATTTTAAAATTTGCCTGCGTTTCCACACAGAGGCTATCTCAATGACTGTCACCACAAGGATGGCTTTCCTTCTTTGGGCTTGACTGAACTGATGCTTCTGATTACAAAGAGATGGATATTTTAGGACCCAAGAGTTACATAGTAGCCAAAGGGTTTTTATTCACCTTTGGTTTCCTATCAAATAACACATTATGTTATCATGGATATTATCTGCTCTGTCAGATAATGCCTTGTACAACTACTTCCTCTGAATTCAGAACATAGTTTAAGTACTTTTGAGGTTTTTGTGCTGGCTTGTATATTGGTGTTCACACTGGGGGTTTTGTCTGCAGCCCATTGTGGGGACCTAAGCCATTGTGAGGACTACTGGAAGGCTATTTCAGTAGAAGTTGGAAGAACATTTCAACTCTGTTTGTTACGTTTTCTAGGGCTGACATAGATCCAATCATAACTTCCCTTTGCTTTATATAGCATACCAAAGAATAAGTTTTACATTTTTTTAGACATTTCTACCCATCCATGTAGATATCAAGTGGGGAACCAAGATTCACACTCAGGCAGTTTGATTCTGAAATCTATGTTTTTAACCATATGTGTTAACTATGTTTCTAGTTTTTGTAAACTTGATGCTTTAACATCTGTCCTACATATGAGTACATGTTAGGCACACCTTGTTCTGGACAACACAACAATATGTGTGAGTCACTCTGTTTGGCTCCCCTGGAAGTGTTGGAATTATTTTCACCCAAGTTCCAAGTTCTGAAATGCTTCTTGTTTCAACTGAGATTCATGGAGAATCTTTGGCTACTTAGGAAACAGAGCCTTTCTGAACAACAACTTCAATAACTTAGTAACTTTATTCCTTCTCCAATCATCCTCTTGGTTACCATTGCTTTTTTGGCATGAAGGATACCTCTATGTTTCCTGGGTATATTGCTTGCTCATCTAACCAAATATGTATATATCAGCCTGACTATGAACTTCAATATTGTTTGGTTGTATTGCTGGTTTCAGTGGAAGGAAGAAATGGGTATGAGGATGGCATTTTCAAAAGGAACAGATGAAGCAGTTTGGAAAACTTGCATTCTGTATTCATACAGTGCAGGCGATCCCCTCCTCTGCGTAAATGCACAGGTACCCATGTGAGTGTCTTTGTGGAGACTGCTCTTGGTTGATAGTGTTTCATTGATCTGATTACAATGAATTCTCAATAATGAATAATGAGGACAGAAGATATTGTTTCCAGCAACTAGTGATCACTTTTCCTGATGAAAGTACTAGATTGTTTCTAGTACTAGAAAGTACTAGATTGTGAACTAGTGAGCTGGGCTCTGTGGAAACAGAACACACATTTATTTTGGAGAAATGTAAGTTTAGAGCAGCAGTTCTCAAGCTGTGGGTCGCGGCCCCTTTGGGGGTCGAACGACCCTTTCACAGGGGTCACCTAAGACCATCAGAAAACACACATCAGATATTTACATTACGATTCATAAAAGTAGCAAAATTACAGTTATGAAGTAGCAACGAAAATAATTTTATGGGGGTCACCACAACATGAGGAACGGCATTAGGAAGGTTGAGAACCACTGTCTTAGAGCGATCAGTAATACTCCAATTTCATTTCTTCCACAGCAGTGTTTTAAACAAGGGTTGCGTCCTCCCAACTCCTAGTTTCTGGGGAAGGGTTTTTCCACCTACTTCTTCAGAAGGCATAAAAAGAAGTAGTGGGCCCCAAACAAACTCAACATTCTATCTTTAAGGAGAGCAGAAATCAATCTTTGTATCTCGCATATGAATTTTTTTCTTGACTATGGAGGCCATTAGTTCTGTGACTTAATGTGTGGAGATTCCTTAGGACATCCTTCTTGTCTTGCTGGAATAGAAACATTTAAAACGCCTTGCCCAAGACTTCAGACCAAATCTCTTTTAAGGTTCATAAACCTGGGCTGGATGAACTTTAGTAAATCATTGAATTTTTCTGGATGTCCGATTCCTTCCTCAGCATCAGTTTAACTTAAAAGCTAAAGAAAGTCATCATGTTTATTGTAGTAAACCCAGAAATGTCCAGGAAGAAAAAGAAGGTAATTATAATTCCATCATGCAGAAAAACCTTTAGAAGTGGTGAAAAAACTTTTCTTCCTTCTCTTTCTCCTTCCTTTGTTTCCTCTCTCCCATCCTTTTATCTATTTGTCTGTCTATCCATCCATCCATCCACCTATCTACTCACCCACACATTCATGGAATCAAAGTATGCATAGGGTCATGTGATTTGCTTTTTCTTCTTAACAAAGTTCCTGAATGTTTTTCTGTGTCACTGTAGAGGGTTACCTTTTTGTTGTCTCCAGAAAGGAAGATTGGGACAATCCAGTGTAATGTAGTCATGAATTAATTTTTAAATTAGTTTATAGAGATATTTCAGTAATATATAACCTGTATTGTTGATACTTGGGTATTTGTCTTTTTTTTAAATTCATTTTTATTGTTAGACTTATTGGGGTGACATCTGTTAGCAAGGATTACATAGGTTTCAGGCATACAATTCTACAGTGCATTGTCAACTTGATGTATAATAAGTTCACCACCCAATGGTATTTGTCTTTATCCTTTCAAAGGCAAAAAGAAACCTGTCTCAGTCCCAGGCTCATATCTTCTAATTTTTAATAATGGATGTATTATTTTACTTTTCTAGCTATACAAAATCCTGGACATTTAATAACCGAAGGAGTAGGTGCCATGTAAATTGAGGTTTGAGTATACCACAGGTTCTTGGTGCCAAGTGTTACTTGTGTGACAATGTTTTCTAAACCTCTTCCTGATATTTAAAGTTTAGGGTTGGTACCTGTTCTCCCAGAAGAATTTGTCCTCTCAGATTCTGGAGAGCCAGAGTCTCATGTTCTACAGTGAGGGGAATCCCACAGGCTGTCCCCAGTATTTTTTTCAATTTATCAAAATGAGTTTTTAATAGATTATTGTGACATATTTAAAATATGAATATATTCCCTTTTTAAAAATAATATGTGTTTTTTCAAGAATGTTTGGAAAATACAGAAACGTATGGAGAAGAAAATATGGAGATAAGTTCATTGCTTTGTGCACATACAGTTACTTTTTCAATGAAAATGCTTATAATAAAAAATTCAGGTAGTATAATAATGAGAAGTAAGTTCTTCTTCACCCTGTTTTCAGATTTTTTTCCACATTTTTTCCACAAATGTTTGTGTATGTTTCTATATATTTTTCTATTTAATTACTCATTCTTCAAAGACAACTTTAATGATTTCATGTTATTCCTTTGTGTAGATGATGACAACTTTCTTCTACAATTATCTGATTAGTGGACACTTAGGTGGTTTGTAAGGTTTATTATATTATATCCTTAAATATATATGAGGGTCGAATCTTAAGATTTTTGCCAATCTCAATTCTGTAGTTACCTCCAAGTCGGGAATCAAAGCACGAAAAAGGATTTCCTTCCATGGTTATAATTTATGTGATGATTTTAACTTGAAAAGGAAAAAGCTTATAAATGTATTGTCCTGATGATTTATGGTCATTGAACACAATCCAGAATTGGCAACAACTTGTCTTTTCTTCTATTAATATGTTCAAAAGAAAATAATTCACTATCCCTGTTATTCAAATTCCAAAACTCATGCACTCTATAAATTTACTGAGGAGCCAGGCTACCCTTTGTAGCCTGTAGTTGAATATTTGAAATTGGGGCTGAAATGGAAAATTACAGAAATTGCTCCAAAAGTTTCACATGACTATTATTGTCCCTGTAAAATGTCCTCAGACATTCAGCCAACATTGAGTCTCATCTCCATCTTTATTTGAACTCATAAAATGTGACATTATAAATTCAGAAATTAAACAGCATTGCTAATACAGAACAACTTCTGGAGGCGGTACATGAATGCTAATTATCATCCTTAAAATAATCCCCCAGACACCAAACATTTTCTGAAATGGCTCTGTTATAATAAACACATCTGCAAATCATCCTTTTATGGACATGATTCATGTGCAAACACATTTACGATGGTGTGATAAGATGTAGGGAATAGGAGCAATCATTTCCACTCGTCCTGAGCCTTTCCGGCCACCAGAGAGAAGTCAGGTGTCCTGGTGAACAGAGAGGGCCTGCGTCTCCCGTATGTTGTTATAGGTAAGAGGTGAATTTGTGACTTCATAACTTCCCTACGGCATACAAATGCCTAATCTGAACAGAAGTTTTGACTTACACACTGGACTTGTCTTGGGCACAGCTGGAACTGGGGTCTGCCACATGATTGCATTTGAAGCTAGAGCAGGGCCCTGAGCTCCATTTCACCCATTTCCTTGAACTCCTGAAATTCTGCATTAGGGACACAGTCATTGGGTAATGGAGTTATCCACACAGGTGCCTTCTTTTAAAATGGATTTACTGTGCAGGATGAGATTTAAAATACACATCTGTATTTTGGGATACTGATACCTAGATAAGAAAGAACTCATATGGGGCACCACATTAATCTATTGGACAGTGAGATCTTAGCATAAATATGTTTATAAAACTTAGAACAAATGTGTAGTCATTGACAGTTACTCTTAACTTTGATTCTGTTGCCTCGAGGATGCTGAGGTAGAATGAGCCTTGTGTCCCACTAAGAAGTGCCATCATGGGTTTGGTATTCAGGCCGATTTTTGGCCATGCAAGGTCCAGATCTTTTTGTGATGAATGAATAGTCTATTTTTCTAAAATTGGTATGAAAAGTATGGCAAGATGATTTTTAATGCTACTTTTGGGTACAAGAGGGTATAATTTAGATGTGTAAATAATGGAATTTCTGGTATAGTTTTATGATTTGTGGGAACCAAAAATTTGAAACTCTCCTGGAAAACCCATGTTTTACAAAGTATGCTGAATTAGTTGGGTCCATAGCTGATGGAGGCATGTGAGAGAGGAGGCAGGAAGGAGCCTTTTAGAAGATGTGACAGTGCTGAGGAAGCACAGGCTTGAGCAGGAAATGCTTAGGTTGAGATAATGTCCAGGGTAGCTTCTAATGAGAATGTTCATGAACTGACCTCTGACCCTATGAGGGCAAACTTCCCACTACTCAGGCAGTGAAGGCAGATGTCTCCTCCGGACTGACCTTGACCTTCAAAAGAACACAAGTGGTTTTACTGTGGCTGACCAACTGAAAGATACATTGTCACCCACATCTGAGAAAACCAAACCAAAGTTGGAGGGGCAGCAGAGGTCATTTGAAGCAATTGTCTTGTCATTGATCCACTGGGTCACTTAGAAACTATTCACTCTTTCCCTGGGTTCCACTAGGCTGTCACTGAATTCCCTCCTATACTCTCCACTTCTTCCTGTCACCCAGGGGTATCATTTTAGTGCAGAGCAGAGCCAAGAAGGACCCTATGAACCAAACATTGAGAAGAGCCCCCAGGAGTTGGCACACACCTTAGCTTTGTGTCAACTATTCTGAATTCATGTAGACCAGATGCTTTGTGAGTGAGTGCTTAGGGTGTCAAGATTTTCTTGGCTGTGGTCAGCCATTGGTCTCAGAATTCTTGAAGAATTCTGCTTCTGCTTGTCCTCTTGCCATTCTGATCTGGGAATTGGCACTCGCCTCTCTTAGATGGCTTCTAGAGGTAGAAAGATAAACTAACCGCATGCTTTAATGATTATTGACCCTATGGAATTCGGACATAAAAAACTTAGGTTGGAGGTGGTAGATGTTGATACAGGGATTGTTGTTTCTTCTTTCACCTCTTCTAGGCAGAAGACATCTGACATCTGGTTGTCTTCATGGAGAGTGACTGGAGAAAATTAACACAGCCTTCTGCATAGGTGTATGATTCGGTGGTACTAGCTCTTGATTTTACTGACAATGCCTCCTGCTGTAAAAAGAAGTTCATGATACAAAATCTACCTATTTACCAAGGCCATGGTAGAGATCTTATGTGAATGAAAACTATAAAGCTTTGTTCTAATGTTAGTAGGAGTCATTACCTGCTCTATTGATGGAAGGACCAGAGTATCTGTATATGAATCTGTGCTTGAGCTCATGCAGAAAAGGGATTCAGCATAAATTACAGGGGTATTGTTCCTACTACTGTTTTTTTGTGAATATTAAGAAAAATAGTTTGCAAAAGTAATATTGCTTAGAGCAAAATATTTATATAACACTTTCACTTCTTGATGTAATCTCTGTCAGCTTAGTGCGAGTCTGGGTACTCCAAGAAAGACATACCAACCTGGGATTAGATGTACAAAACATTTGTCAGGGAAAACAGCTGTGAGGGACAGTGAGGAGTGAGTCAGAAGAGACAAGGAGAGCCATTGGATGGCAATGCAGGTCTGAGCCTTGTGAAGGAGAGGGAAGAAAGCAAGCAAGGTCTTAGATCGTGATACGGTTCTAATTTAGACCAGGCAAGTGGGGAGTTTTTGACACTGTCTCCTGTCAGGAGTCATACATCTCCCAGAAATGGGCCTGTCTTAGCATCTCTGCTGCATTTAGTTATTGGCTGGCATCAGCCCCTGGGGAATGTGCCTTTGGTGCTAACACAGTGATGGATTTCAGAGCACAGAAGCTAAGGTCCATCAGTCAATCATGCTCCCTGTAGGAGAGGAGTAAGAGGTAGTAGGTACATGGCTAAGGCCTCTGCAGTGTGCAGTCTTTCAGGTGTTTTTCTGTGCCTAATCTTCATACATTACACACACATATGAGGGCTGTCTGGAAAGTATCCAGCCATGTAATATGAAAAATAGAGGCATTTATGGTTGGAATTTTTCTTCTGGACAGCCCTCATATATCTGCAAGAATATGTATGCATATCTAATACATAAACATGTACAGTGTCAAGAATGGGGCCATACTCTACATTTTGTTTTCGAACAACTTGCATTTTTCATTGAATGATATTTATGAATATCATGTCAGTACATATAGATCTTCCTCATTCTTTTTAATGACTGAATGGCATTTCATTGTTTGGTGGTACATAATTTTATTCAACCAATCCTCAATTGATTAGCACTTGAGTTCTGTTTTTTTGCTATTACAAATAAGGTGATAAAACTCTTATATGTATATATTTATGTACATATATAACTTTCTTACTAGGGTAAATTCCTGTAATTGAAATTGAGTCAAAGGGCATGAAATGTAATGAGAGACACTGCCAGATTGACACTGGTTTTACCAATTGTATTTCCATGAACCGTGTATGACAGTGCCCTTTCACCCATTACTATACCAATCCTAGGTGTTGCCGTTCTTTTAAATTTTGCCAATGCAATGAGTGAAAAATGAGCATGTAGGGTTTAAATAAGTCAGTTTTAAAGGGAGTGGGGTGGGGTCCAATATCCATGATTCCCAAAGCTTTCTATTGGTGGTTCCATGGTAGGACCATCCTCTGTTAGGAGCCTGGGGTTTGACTCACATGGGCTTGGAACTCTGAACTCAGAAGCAGAGCAGCAAAGTTTGCATGGTCTCCTGCACTAAATATCAATCACAAACCCAGAAAGGTAGCTGAGATGATACCAGTGGAGATTTGTTCCTTTTGAAATCTAAGAAAGCTGCAAAACCACGAGCCCTCTATTAAAGTGAAAATACTTTCTTTGACCCTCATACATTATATAACCCAACATCGATGTTTTACAGATGGAAAAACTAAATTCTTTCCCAAAGGGTGCTTCCACAAGGGTCACAGAACTAGAACAGAGTTTAGACTGTACCAGATTTTCTGGCTTCCAGTCTAGTACTCTATAGTGTGAGAATACAAATAGCAGTTATTTTATCATAATTATAGCTAGAAATGCTGGTGTTAGCAAACTCCATGCAAATCATCAAGATATTTAAGTAAAATAGAGAAAAATGAAAGCTAAAAGCATTGAATGTTCAATATTTGAAGAATCACAATTTATATATTCATGTCACTGTGTAGCATGTATTGAATTAAATACTGTGGCTACAATAATTAAAAAGATAAAAATGTCTGACTATCATGTTTTAGGGAAAATACCTATGATGGTTTGGCATTCCGACAATCTTTATGCGTAGTTACTATGCATATATAATATGCATATTAATAGGAAGTTGGGTGGCATAGATAGTTTAAGTAGTTGTCTAAAGACCGTAATAATTTCCAATTTGACCTAAAAAAGTGTGGAATCTGAGCAAGTCACTCTAAACAAGAGAGACTTCTCTCCATGATTCCTCAGAATGGGCTGACAACATTCCTTCAATCACATCATTCTTGTACCTGGATGTAATGAATTTTAATAAGGAAATATGAAGTTTTAGAGAGTAACTAGGATGTCTGAGTAATTTTGCCAATCTTAGACTTTGAACCAAAAAGACAAGAACAGTTGTGGAAAAGAAGGATTGAAGAGCTTAATCCTTTAACTGGAGATAGGGGTTCATTTCTGCTATCCTAGGAACCTGTTAACATGAATCCTTTTGCCATAAGTAGTGAGTCTACTTTTTCTTGTATATATTTTTGCTTGGAATTTATCCTACACTTCCCTGAGGAATTTTAGTCCTTCTTTAGGATCTATCTTTGGTCAAGCCTCCCTTTTTCAACTTTGGTGTAACTTCTTTTCAGTTCTGAGCTCTGAGATATCACACTATTTTTTTTTTTTCACTTTTAATTACAGTCTAAAGCACATACATTAAATGCCAAAGAAAGCAAATGTATGACTTCATGAGTTCTTGTGAGGCAAATACTCTTGTAACTGTCACGCAAGTGAGGAAACAAAACTGCCACCTAGCCCAGGAGTTCCTCTGCATGTGTCCATTCAATTTCCATCGTCTCGCTCCCTTTGAAGTAATCCCTGAGTTGGCTTTTTAGTAATTTCTTCTTCCATCCCTAAATACTGTGGTTTAGTCTTGACCATTTTTATTTGCTTTTATGTCTCTCTTAATTTACAGTGTCCTGCCTTCCTTTATATTCCTGATAATTTATCTGTTGAAGAGGCTGAGGCACTAGACCAGCATTACCCACTACTATTGCCCATTACTGCGGTATTCGTCTGGATCTTGTTGATTTCATACTTATGGTGCAGTTCACCCTGCTCTTCTGACTTTTTAATTTCCTGCAGTTGGCAGCTGATGCAAAGTATTTATCAGATTTATGACCACCTTTGGCAAGACTACGTGGTTGTGTGGTCTTTCTTCAGGAAGTACATGTCTGGTTGTTCATAGTTTTAGGATACTAACAATAGTTGATAGTCAATGTCCAAATCCATTAATTTATTGGGAATAGCAAGATAATGACCTTTATTCTTTATTACTTATTAATTTTAATGCTTTTATAAAGAGATGCTTGCCCTCATGTACTAGTATTTGGTTACTCACTGGTACGACTCACATAAGAAAGGCTAGGTAAATGCAAAAATGTATTGTGAGGCTGATAATATGCATAGAAGTACAATGTATGCCAACAATAGCAAAAAGGATGTAATTATGTAATGTCCTTATTCATCCTTCATAATAGTCCTCCTTCTAAGTTTCCTTTGTCTGATATAAATATAGCCACTCCAGCTTTCTTACGCTTACTGTGTGTATGGTATGTCTCTGTCCATCAGTTTACTTCTCTTACTTGTATCTTTATATTTTAAGTGAATTTTTAAAATAGATGGCATATAGTTAGTTCCTGCCTGTTTTAATCCACTCTAACAATACTTTCCTAAATTGAGGTGTTTAGATGACTTATATTTACTCTAATTATTTATATGGTTGATTATTTTTTTGCTCTTGCTCTTAGTATTATTTCTATGATATCGGATCATTTAGTCACTCCTAGGCTCCTTCCTTTCCTCCTCATAACATCTTAAGTTTTGAACTACAGTTGAAATTCCTTCCTTTAAGATGCTTCATCATTTACACTTGTAGAGCACAGGGGTCAGCCACACCTGGCTTTAATCTATGGGATTCTATGGGATGTCCGAGATGAAATAGAACTATCCGCTCAGTAAATTTGTTTATTCATTTGTCTATTATTTCATTCAGGAAGCCTCATGCCAGCTCTCTGATTGGGAAACGTTTTAAATTTTTCTCACCACTTTGATATTAATTCTGGGACTTGGAAAATACTCTGGTTAGCAGCCCTTGGAACCAACGACTCTCCTCGTAAATAAATTTGCTCTGTGCTGTCAGTGCAGCAAAATTTCCTCCTTTGCATTGCAGTTTGGTACCACATCTAATTCAAAATTCTCTATCCTTTGTTTCCTATAGAGTTATTAGGGCTTTAAAACCAGAAGTAACACTATACTGGGAAATATTTTGGAGGGACAAGTGAAGTCCAATTATCTAAACTAGTTGTAGATGTTTGCTATAGTTCTACAGAAAAATTAGGAACTAAGCAAGGTGGGAGATGATCCATTTTATTTTGATGATGCTGGGAGACTATTTGGGATGTAACTTATTTTTGCCTCTGTTAAAAAGCTCAGTTGTTTAGCCACATGCTAACGACTGGGTCCTCCTGGGGTACTAGGCTTAATTAATTGTAATATTGCTTAGATGATTTGTAATTCAGCTAGAGGATAAATATTTAGATAGTACATACCCTTTTTGCAACATCCATTTTTTTTTTGGTTCTTATTCCCTACTATACGTAATATTTGAACTTTGTTATCTCCATTGTAAAACTCTTGTTCATTTCTCATTTTAGTAATCTCTAGCTAACACAACTAACTTATTTCTTCAGGTATTTTATTCCCTAACTATTAGTTAAATTGGAATGTTGGTTTGGAAAAAATGAATCACTATAGATAATACTGGTAGCTCCATTTGCTGATTTGTCAGGTACCTTTTTGGGTATTTTGATGTGCATTAATTCATTTGATTTTCTGCAACTTCACCTCACATCTAACCTGGTCTTTGGTTCCCAGAATTGATAGATAATTTAAACTTCAATATAGAATATATAATAAGTAGTATAATCATAAATTTGCAGCAGGCTTATTTTCATACATAAGTCATGCTTGTTATAACTTCCATACACTCTTTTTTATTCACTTCTTTGTATCACTTGATAATGTTAGCCATTAAGTTCCTTTGTGGTCACAGGCAACGCGATTCAGCCATCTTCACCTCCTTTTGACGTCTTGCATATCGGAGTAGACCGTGTAGATGCTGACTAAGTAAATTCCAGGCAAAACTATCAGATGTGATATTTAAGAGATTCACTATTTTAGAAGCAACACTAACATGCTTGAAACAGACTGTCAGTGGGTGAGTATTGCTCATTCTTTTTAAGCGTGCCCACCTTCACCCATCTAGTCAAGAAGAGTTAACAAGGTCTCATTTGTAGAGTTTGTACTGTGCAAAGAATAGGTATTTTTCCAAACTCCACAGTATACCTGCTCCTTATCAGAATCTGACATGGCCTTGGATAGCGTTCAACCTCATTTTCTGCCACTTTCCCTTTCTTGACTGTTTCCCACCTACCTTGGGTTCCTTCAGTTTCAGAACACGACAAGCCCTTTTGCTTCAGGGTCTTTGGCTGGAATGTTCTTTCACTCACTCTTTCCCTGGCAAATTCTTAGTCATTCTTCAGGTCTCATGTAACTTAGATGTTACTTCCTCAGAGTCCTTTTCTGACTCCCATCTAAATCCTGTCCCTTAGAATGCCTTTTTTTTTTAATTAAAAAATTTCTATTATGGTTGACAAAGAATATTAGTTTCAGATATACAACATAGTGATTAGACACTTCCATAACTTATGAGATGATCACCCTGATAAATCTAGTACCCATCTGACACCACACATAGTTATTACAATATTATTGACTATATTCTTCATGCCATACTTTACATTCCAATGACTGTTTTGTAACTGCCAATTTGTATTTCTTAATCCTTTCCCCTTTTTCACCTAGGCCCCCAACTCCCTTCTGGCAATTCTCAAAATGCTCTCTGTGTCTATGAGTTTGTTTCCCTTCTGCTTGTTCATTTATTTTGTTCTTTGGGTTCCACATGTAAGTGAAATCATGTGGGATTTGTCTTTGTCTGATGTACTCCACTCAGCATAGTAAGTTCGGGCCCTTTAAGAGGAGCACTTGGGGCTCTAGCAGCCCTCAGTCTCACTCAACCACAGTTTCTGATGGTTTTCACAGCCGGACGTTGTGGGGACGTCTCTTCCCAGCAGTGGTACTCTGAGCTGGGAAGCCTGGTACCGGGCTGGGATCCCTCATTCCTCTGGAGCAGATCTCCATAGCTGAGCTATTCCTCCCTATTTTTAACCACCACAGGTTGGTGTGGACCCAGCCTTGTTCTGCATCGCCGCCCCTCCTATCATTCTCCACATAGCTTCTTCTGTATGTCCTTAGTTACAGGACTTCTGCTTAGCTAGACTTCAGGCAATTCTCAGTGACAGTTGTTCCATAGTCTAGTTGTAATTTTGATGTCATGAGAGGAGGCAAGCACAGCATTTGCTTACCTCACCATCTTGACCAGACTAGACTCTATAGTAGCTGGATTTAAATCCATGCTCTTGCTAGTTGTTTTCCATGGGTTCCATCTGTCCTTTGGTCCTTGCCATTCTCTTGTCCTATCTGCTTTTGGTTTAATTGAGCATTTTTTTAGGATTCATTTTCTCTCTATTATAGGTTTAATTTTACTGTACACACACACACACACACACACACACACACACACACACAAAGTCAGACAATTAATTTCATGAACTCATCCTAGAAAAAGTGCTACATACCTTGACAAGGTTATGACACCTTACTGAGTTGTTTGTACCGTGCTGCCAATGTAAGAGCATGGTGGCAAGTTTACAAACTTAACTGTCAGATTTTGTGTATGACAACAGCTCTGATGGCCATTCCAGAAAGAGTTCCAAAATTGATTTGAAGAGTGGACTAGGTGCTGGCATTGGTGCATCACTTCCCAAGGGCAGTACTTTGAAGATGACTGTAGTGATATTCAGCAATGAAGTTTTAACACTTTTTCTATGATGAGTTTGTGAAATTAATTGTCTGACCTTGTGTATGTGTATCTCTATATACACATACATATTATATATATACTCATATATTTAACTTATTACAGTCTACCTTTAAATAATATTATAGTGAAGGACATTATAACAGCACACTTTCATTTTTTCCCTTCCATCCTTGTCCTATCATTGTCATACATTTTACTCCTATGTTTGTTATAAGCCCCACAATACATTTTGATCTATTTTTCTCACTTTAGACAGCCAATCATCTTTTAAAGAAATTAAAAATAGAAAAACTATTTTTATAACTTTCAGTGTACTTTTCTTATTTTCATAAATCTAAATTTTTACTTGGTGTTACACATATTTTTTTGCCTAAAGAGCTTTCTGTAGCATGCTTTGTGGTACAGATTTGCTGGCACTGAATTCTTCTCTCTTTTGTTTGAAGTTTTTATCTCCCCTTTACTTTTGAAATACAGTTTCACTGGATATAGAACTTTGGAGTGACCAATTGGTATTTTCATTTTTATTCTTTAAAGATTTTCCTTTGTATTATGAATTGCATAATTTCTGATCAAAAGTCTGTTACAATTTTTATCTTTCTTCTATGTGTAATGTTTCTATTTTTTTTTTTGGCTGTCTTCAATATTTTCTCTTTATCTTTGGTTTTCCTCAAGCTAATTATCATGTATATAGTTTTTTAAAAAATTATTTTGTTTTGATTTCTCCGAGGTTTCTATATCCTTGTTTTGTTGCCTTCACTGATTTTGAAAAATTCTCAGCTGTTATTCTTCAAATACTCCTCTTCCCTTTGTCATTCTTACTCCTCTTTTTTGGAGCTTTAGTTTTACATATGGTAGGTTATTTTGTATTTTCTCACAGCTCTTGGATACTCTGTGTTCTGTTCTGTCCCCCCCCAACCCCCCACCTTTTTTTCCCACCTTTTTCCCTCTTTATATGACCTTTTGGATAGTTTCTCTTTATCTGTATTCAGGTTCACATATTCTATAATATTTCTAGTCTGCTCATAAAACGGTTCAAGGAATTAGTCATCTCTAACACTGTGTATTTATTTATAGCATTTCCATTTGCTTTTAAACAGTTTTCACATTTCTCCTGAAATTCCTCATTTGTTCATGCATAATGTTCATATTTTTCACTTTAATATACTACTAATTATTATTTTAAAATCCACCTTGATAGTTCCACCGGCTGAGTTCTCACTGAGTTTGGTTGTGTTGATTACTTTATCCCCGACAATGTGTGAAGGTGTGTTTCTTTTTTGTGTGTTTCATCCTTTTTTATTGAATCTTGGACATTGTGTGGAGAATAGTGAGACTGAGGAAAATAGCATTTGTGCCTGGAAATAGAGTTTTCTTCTGTCAGGCTTTTAGTATGGGGTGGTTGAGTTCATCTAGTTAATAGTTGAACTTTTGGGGGCGGTTTTGTAATTTTCTTGAGTCCACTGCAGACCTCAGATTCCAGCAGCATTAGGCTGCTGGCACATTGCGCTTTGTGTGAGCCCTGAAGGTCCAGCAGAATTTTTCTCAGAATCACAGTCCACTCTCAGCTTTCACTGGGTGTTACCTGCTTGCTTGTGCCACTGAGATGTCTCTCTCCATGCTCTAGCCCCCTCTCAGAGGCAAACTGCTTGTTTCTCATTGCTGGGCTTGTAAAAGGGAGAGGGTTCAGGTTTCAGAGTTCAAGAGACTTCACTTTTATTCAGAAGACTTATAGAGTACATGCTCATTTGTACCAACATTATCTTTCGTTGTTATAGCATATAAAATTCTTTCTTAAAATTTCTATCACAATTGTTTCATGGACTCTTACTTTCTTACTGGTCAAAATATAGAGTATTTGTTTCCTTACCTTTCTGAAAGATGAAATAAATGGAGAGAAAAATTATGCTCTAGGTCTTTCCAGTTCATTTTTGGAAATGTGCAGAGTTCAAATAATAAATGGAGTTGGAAATTTTTGTAAGTTTTGCTTATAGTAGAAAATGACTTCCAAGGAGGTAGGATTTAACAGTGTCAAACTGATTGGGTTTAAAATCTTGGTTGTCTGTACTACTTTGAGACATTTAATTACTCTATTTGAATCTCAGTTTTACCATCTGAGAAATGGAGACAACTATATTTATTCAGTTATTTTTGCAGCAAATATTTGTTGAGAGCTTTCTAATTTGCACGAATTATTTCAGGTTCTAAGGATATAGCAATGACCAGACAGACAAAATCTCAGTCCTCAAGAAGCTTATATTTCTATACCAGGCATGTCCAACCTGTGGCCCAGGACATCTTTGAATGTGGCCCAATATAAATTCTTTAAACATTATGAGATTTTTTATGGACATTTTTTCCCCAGCTCATCAGCTATCATTAGTGTTAGTGTATTTTATGTGTGGCCCAAAACAATTCTTTTTCCATTGTGATCCAGGGAAGCTAAATGGTTGGACACTGCTGTTACATACTACATAAAAGGTTTATGAAGATTGTCCATATTCAGAGTTTGGATGTGATAGTTGTTCTATAAACGTTGGTTCCCTTATGCCACCTTTAATAAATATTTCCTATCACTTCTAAAATTGATACCTTTAATTTGTTTAGCTCTTTGGCATTACTATTTAGTAGTCACTGGTTCCCCAAGCATAAATTAATATTACATTTTTGTTCTGACTCACAGTAGTAATAGCAAAATCTCTACTGTATTTCCAAATATCTCCAGTCTCACCTAGAGAGTTACCCGAGAGCTCCTAAATGCCTGTCTCCTCTGGCTACCTCATGGCATTCCTGCCACCTATGGCTCCCTTTCCATGGCTTGGTGTCATTCTTCCTTACCCTAAACCAAGCTTGTCCAACCTGCGGCCTATGCGGCCCAGGACAGCTTTGAATGCAGCCCAACGTAAATTCGTAAACTTTCTTAAAACATTATGAAAATGATGCCTGGACTTTTTTTTTTTTTTTTTTAAGCTCATCAGCTATCCTTAGTATTAGTGTATTTTATATGTGACCCATCAATTCTTCTTTTTCAGGTGTGGCCCAGAGAAACCAAAAGGTTGGACTCTGCCATAAACTCTTCAGATTTAATATTGTTGTATTTGTGGCCAAACTCAGAGGGTGCAGAACACTCTCCCTGCACTCTTAGCTTTTTGAAACTAGGACATGACCTTCCATTTTCACTTCCTTTCAATGATCTCAGCTTTTTACTTTGCTTGAGCTTTCATTATTTTTTTCCCTGAAAAGTATAACTATTGTTTTATTTGCCTAGAGTTCCTTCCTCCTTCTCCTCAGATAGATACTCTTTTCTCGTAGACATTCCCATTTGTCCATTTCCATGCTCATATGTGTGTGGGGGCTACTCTGTCCTTACATGTCACAGGTCCCTGTGCTACAAATGATCTAGGGTGGCTGCCTTTTAAATCACAGCACTGTGCCTACCTGATGACAGTTACTAGGTCCAGGTATGGTTATAAAATCAAGAATTCTAAGATTCAAGATTCTGGGTTTTATCCCACGATTTTTCAAGGTGAAACTGGCAAAAGCAATTAAACCCCTGTATAGTAGAGAAGCTGAGGGATTGATTGGAGTCTTGCCTGCCTTCATTCAGTGCACTGCTGGAGGAGTTCATTGACGGGGTTTTTTTCATGTTACTTGGAAGGGCTTAACCCTTGTCTAAGTCTGGGCTGCTAAAACCAATTACCAAAGATCAAGTGGCTTATAAACAACAGAAATTTATTTATCACAGTTCTGGAAGCTAGAAGTCTGAGATCTGGGTGCCAGCATGGTCAGGTTCTGGTGAGAGCCCCCTTCCAGGTTGCAGGCTGTCGTCTCATTGTGTCCTCACATGGCAGAGAGAGGGCAAGCTGGCTCTCTGGCCTGTTCTCGTAAGGGCACTAATTCCATTCATTTGGACTCCACCCTCATGACCTAATTACCTCCCAAAGTTCCCACCCCCAAATAACAACACATTTGGAGGTGGGAATTTTGGGAGGTAATTTGGGATTAGAGTTTGGAGGGAGGAATTTTGGGATTAGACTTTCAACACATGAATTTGGGAGGATCTAAACACTTAGTCTATTGCAACCCCTGAGGTACAGGGTTTTTCCTGCATGTCTGGAGAGACATTTCTAGAGCTCTGATTCATTGTAGCTATGCTATGCAGCTCTGGCTCTTGCAACATATTATTTGCTCCTTGGAATATCCTGTGAGAAAATGAGGGCTGATAAAACTACATACAATCAACCAATCAATCTCTCTCTCTCTCATTAAAAGTGGCAAAGTGCTTTGTCCAATATTAAACAAGTATAATACGTGTATTTCAAAGCCAAAATTATAACTCAAGATTCCTGATGATGTTTAGTGTTCCTTCTACTATATTATAAAGGGTCTTTCTGACTTTCATAATCTCAGTTACAAAAATATTATCCAAATATGTTGCCTCAAAATTGTATCACTTTTGTATAACATCATTTTTTAAAATCCTTACCTAAGCACTTCCTTAGGGTTTTCCCCCTTTGGCTTCTAGATTTCCCCACAGATTCCTTGATCCATTGTGCTGCTCCTCATCTGTCTCTCATCAATCCTTGGCAATTGCTTGGATGTTCGGTCCCCTGTTTGTGTTTATATTCCTGGTTCTTGACTGACTACAAACCTGGATATGTAGATGCCTGAGGTCTTCAGGTTATACATGGGCTACTTTGAGGTTGTGTTTCCTCGCATCAGAGGGTAATATTCAGGGAAAGAAATCTGTCTTCCACGGGATGCAAGAGAGGAAGTACAGAAAGAGGAGTAGGAAAGTTGGCAGAGAAAACCCCCCTTACTACAGTCATGTTGTTTGGAAAAGCTGGCTCTGTGTGCCCCTAGGCAGCAGTCACTCCATGTTTTTAATCTGCTCATGGGCCTGTTCTGAGAAGTCTGTGGTATTTGTAAGTCAAGGTGCAGATAAATACCCACCTAACCATCTTCCCTCTGTTTCAAGGTCACAAACACTTACCCCAACCCATGACAGACCCAGGCTTGTTTAAGCAAAGGTAGAATGATGTCACTACTGAAGAGAGGAAGTGGCATTTTAACTCACAGAACAGTAGGAAACTCCTTCATGTCACCATTGGAGGGCTTTGGGATCTTTCTTGGGTCCATTGCTTTCCTATTATTGCCTTTTATGCAACTAAGAATATCCTTATAAGAGAGCATTCTTGGGTGAAAGAATGCTCTGTATAAGTATTGACTTGGTCAGTGTGGTTGTTTTAAAATGGGTCCCAAAATTCTTGGATGTCTTTCCTTCCCTTACAGATGTGGAGCTTAATTGCTCTCCCCTGGAGTGGTGCCTGGATTTAATGGCTTGCTTCTAATAGACAGAAAGGGATGGTGTGTGAAATCAGGACATAAACGGCATTGTGACTTCTTGTTTTCTTTCCTGGGTCATTCACTTTGGGGAAAGCCTTTTTCCTCAGTCAAGCAGACTGCTGCAAAAAGCCAGGCAGCTGGGAACTGAAGTGCCCTGCTGAGTCATGTGAGGGGGTCATCGGAAGTGGATTGTCAGCCACAGGCAAGCCTTCAGATGACTGCAGCCTCATGAGAGTTCCTGGGCCGGACCACCGAATTAAGCTACTCTTGAACCTGACTGCTGTGATAGGAAATGTTTATTGTTTAAATCTACTAAATTTGGGGGCAATTTGTTATGTAGCAAGAGGTAAACAGCTTTTGGTCTTGCTCACTTGGCCTTGATTTTGATGCTGATGTCCTATATTTTGAGTGGATGACACAAAGTGTTGAGACTTTTGAGGGATGCTGGGAGGTGAGTCCATTTTGCCTGTGGGAGGAATGTCGATAGTTTTGGACCACAGGGCAGCTGTGGAAGTTTTAAGATGTGTCCATGAATTCTTCGACGCTCCTCTCTTCAAATGTAGGCCCCAATTCTCTTTCTCTAGTAATAAATAATCCAATCAGCTTCTTATGGGGTGGATGACGGGTTTGCAACCTGTACAGTTGCAGAGGTCCTCTAGCTCAGAAGAATCCTGCGCTTGGCTTAATGCTCATTTGTTGCATCTTGAAATTCTTAATAATTTTTGTACAAAGGGCCCCACATTTCAATTTTTTTACCAGGCCCCACAAATCATGTGGCCATTCCTGAGCTGCTCTTTCTGCCCCAACCTTTAGGCCATTGGCCTTTCTTGATAGTTGGCTTTATTTCTATCCCCTCACTTTCCGTGGTCTTGGGGACTGTGAGAAGTGGCTCTTCATTTCACTTCACCTTAGGAAAAGCACTGACTTTCTTTTGGTCCCTTGAACCATTAGCCCAACTAGTGACTCCAGAATGCTGAGGTCTTTCTCAGTGAATGCCCATGATCAGTACCCCATGGCCTGTGATTTCCCTTTCTGAGCGCAGATGGCACTTGATTTAGCCAAATTCTGAATCTCCCCATCTCTTCCTTGGCTTCTGGTCCTTTGTAAAGGCCACAGAGCATCTCAAACCCTATTGTTTATTTTTCCAGTTCTTTCAACTTCCTCTTCTCTAAGGGTCACCACACCTTTCTTCACTTTCTGGGAAGCACATTTCCAAGCTCCTAAACCAGATCATTCTTTGATAACATTAACATTTAACTTAATTATACATAAGTATTATTTCTGTCTAGGTGAACACATTCCTAAATCCATAAGAATTCTCCTTGGAAGAAGAAGACACTTGAATTCTTATGAGATAGAGGTTCACTCTTTTTGAGAATGCCCAGTGCTTCCCCAAAATGTCAGCAAACAGGATGGCTCTTGAAAATGACACTGTTTTCAGCTCTTGAGGAGCTACTCCATTGAGCAATAGCTCTCAAACAGGGATTTGTGGCATGAATGTCTTTTCCATGCTGGTCTGAGCATTGAAGAATTTCCTACACGCACTCAGAAATCCTGCAAACAACATAAAGCCGGAGCATAGGCTGTTATTTTATCTTCAGCACACTTTCTACCTGACTAATATAGTTTAACCTGCAAGAATGTTGACTTTAACTGTTTGACAGTTAGAGTCTGACTGGAGAACTTGCAGCTATGACTTGTTATTTTGGTTGACCTAACTGTAAGCAATTTGACTTCTGTATAACAAGCTAGTTAGTAAATAGGACAGAGTTGTCAAGGTGAAGGTACTGTTTAAATTTGCCTTTCTCTCTGAGATTATTCTCAGTCTCCTTTGACATGAAAATGTCTAGAATATATCTGGATACACACTAGGAAAAAACTCAGAGGAACTTAGAGGCTTTTGGAGCTGAGAGAGAGTCGAGGGCCTTGTTAAGCCATGTAGAATTTGTCCGAATACCCACTAGGGGCAGTCTGGCCTTAATTATGTCAATATAATGTAAGGCATTATTTTAGCTATCGTAGTGGTGGACACAGAGATGTATTGCTCAGATCCTTCTTCAAGAAATACAAAGCATTAAAAGAAAGAAAGAAAGAAAGAAAGAAAGAAAGGACTTGCTCAGTTGTAAGGAGCCTCCTGCTGTTTATTTTTTCAGGTCCATCTCAGCCTTTGAGCTGGGACTCCCCTAATGGGTGATCTTTGTTTCAAAGATTCTTACTGGGTGGGCAGAGACTTTGTCCAATATGCATTATTATCTGGCATCTCCCCCTGCCCAATATTACTTCCTCCATCTTCTTTTTACATGTATTCTTCAATCTGTATTCTTAACTCTGTTTCATCACCTGCTTCTCAGAGGGTCCATCTGACACAGCGGTTCTAGGGGTGCTCAAAGAAAATAGGAGGTAAGATGAGGTTTGGGGCCTGGATCACTCACTGCCTGGTTGGCAATGAGAACCATACCCCAGATGGTACGTGGGGGCACAGATAATCTCTGGCATGAAATGTTGGCCCAATTGCAAAAAATTTTTCTCTGGTGAATTGAGAAAATGTTGCAATGCCATAGTGATTTACACATTTGAAAAGTACAGAGGAAAAATTCATACGAGGAAACTGGGATTGGCTGGTTATTAAGTTGCATTGACGCTTGTTCGAGGGATAATGAAATGCTGAAGGCAGTTAAAATTGATAACGAAGGCGGTCAGAATCCTTTATGGTAACTTAAAAAGAGGACTTTAGCATTGGGAGAGAAGAAAAAGACCAAACTCAGGATTAAAGAGAACCCTGATCTTCAAAGACAATTGATTATGCTGCTGAGGCAGATCTGTTACGCCAGAGTCCAGGCGCTGGTTGAGAAAAGTGTCCTCATCCTGACACATGGGATGGTGTGTTTGTTGCTTGTCTTTCAGATGTTGGCTCTCTCAACTCTGAATTCGCAGAGCTTGCAGAGGTTGTCCCTTTACTTACTAAGAGCTAACACACACCACTTCATGTAAGAAGCCATGTAAGACCCTCTTCTGCAAGGCAACAGACTCTCCTCCCACCCCATCAGGATATGGCCCCACTTCTTCTCTTGGCTGCTAGGCCAACAACTAGGGTTAAGCCATTGAATGTCCCATTTGGGGATTTCCTGTTCTGATAACGGAGGAATAGTATAATATTATGCTTTTATAGGAGTTACAAGATCTAGTCAGCATGTACTGACAGGAGCTAGGGGAATACCCATGGTATTGGATTTTGAGGGTTCTCGAGGGGCCAGAACATAAGATTGGGTAAGGAAAGCTTTATTGGCTTGGAGGCACTTTAGTAGAAAAAATGATTTACTACATTGGCAAACACTTAGGGCACAGTACAAACTCACTGCTAGGGTAGCTTCTAGAAGCAAGAAAAAATGACAGCCATGTTGAGGGGAGTGAAGATGCCAGCATTTCCATAGCAGATCCTGGAGGAAGGAAGCAAAAGTCTCTGGGAAGTGGGAGTGCTGTCATGGACATATTATGTAAGGTTAGAAGATCCACCAGAGATTACGTGCTCTGGGGATGGGTAGACAGCACGTACCACTTACCAAGGCTACTAGGAAGGCACTTGTAAAAGGCTCAGCAGCATCACTAACGATTTCAGTGTTGGCTTTTGCCCATCAGGACTGATCGTAGGAATAGCTATCACAGAACTTAGGTACCATGTTCCAAATTTGGGAGTGGTACTCAGGCCCATATACTTGGTGACATGAAAGACCACCATCTTTGAAGGGCTCCAAAACAAGGAAGGCTTAGCAACATGTGCATGTCCAGGCTGCAGCGCAAACCACTTTGTCTGTTGGGGAATTTGATGTGGCAAAACCTATCAATGTGAGACTAAACACGCAGACTCCTGAGTTTCTGGAGCAAGATCATTGTATTTTTTGAAAAACTGCTCTTGACATCCTAATTGTACCTTCTAAATACAGAATGTCTGGTCCTTGAAGGCACTTAGTAACCCTGAGTTCAGAACTTCCCGTTGGTTGTCAGGTCTTGTTGAACCATCAAGTCGTAAAATTAGGTGTACCAGGGAGCATCCCATTGTAGGTTGGAAGTAGTTGATGTAGGATCTAGAACAAGCAGAGCCAGAGGGTACAAGCAACCTGCATGAGTAAGTAGCCCAGATCCCCCATGGTGCTCGCCAGAGGGGTCCCCGCAGCCCTTTCCTCACTACACACTTGTGGCATTTAACATGTCCACTGCCTGGAAGCATGCTGGGGCAGTCTGTGGAAGATGCAGCTGAAACACAGCTCAGAGGCAACACTCTGAGAATCCAGTACACACATATGGGGCCATGTCCCCCAAAGAAAGAATACCTGGATCCAGGAACCAATTTAAGAAGATAGACTAAAATGTATTTTTATAATGATTTATGAAAGAGTATATTGGTTAAATGATTGGTTAAAAGGTAGTGTTTATCTAATGACAATGAAGGATGATAACTGGTATCACTACAGTGCTGCCTTTTGTCCCTGGATTATTTACATTTTGCATTCACTTATGAGAATATATACCAAAAGTAGTGGAAATAAACTTAGAATATAATCTTTGAAAGAAATAAAATTTTATTTCTCAGAATTGATTGTATAAGTGAGATTTTACTGATACAAAGGGTATATTCCTGTGAAATCCCTGTTTTAGATGGAAAATGAAGTCTTTGTGATGCTCTCTAGTAACTAAATGCAATCCTGCTCGTGCTCTTTCCTCCCTTCTTCCACCTGCTGCCCAAATAGAAATATTTTAAAAATATTTTTAAAATTAAATTTAGTGGGGTGACATTGGTTAATAAAATTATTAATATATCGGTTTCAAGTGCACGATTCTATACTACATCATTTGTATATTGCATTGTGGGGAAGGAGGAGATAGAAGAAGGTAAAGCTGGTCAACTATATGGTGACAGAAGATTTGACTTTTGGTGGGGAATGTGCAGAAACCCCACCTTCAGAGCCAGCCTTATCAAGAAGCTTTCTCTGACTGCTCCTAGGAAGTGATGTATCTCACCTCTTCATTCCTAGAAACCCCTGAACCTTTTCCACATATCTGACATTTGGTTAGAAAACGTTTTATTAGTTAATTAGGATTATCTTTCATGTTTTCAAACCAATTGTAACTGCTTAATAGCCTGGAGTATGTTTTATTCATATTTTTATTTGCAACTTTGTATCTGGTCAGTATCTAGGAGAGAGGAAAAACAGCACACGAAGTTTACCTTTTCTGTTTGGAGCATCCATTCATTTGTCTATAACATGGACCAAGCAAGGAGCTTTGTTTTTTCAAAGGAAAAACCACTCAATTATTGTGTTCAACAGGTCCTTGTTAATATGCAGAAATAAAACCATAGCTAGTTCACTTTACCTTTTCGGCCTTAAGTTCCTCATTTGTAAATCAAGGAAAGTAGATTACATAATTAAAATCAACTCCTATTTACTGAATGCTTCCTATGACCCAGGTAGTTGGTTAAGTAATTTCTATTATTCTTTATTCATTTCTCCTTTTCTAGAAGAAAATTCCCTGGTTTTGAGAATTTTAATTAATTGCCTACAACCACCAGTTAATAACTGCGTAACTCTTAAACCCATACTCTTAAATGCTATACTGTCTTGCCTCAGGTTTAAAAGGTAGTGAACTACCAACATTCCCCCACCGCCAACTCCAGACTTTCATGAATCTAATAGTTATGAAGTGGAGCAAGTCAAATCATCTTTCTGTATCTAGTGGCTTCTTAAACACAGAGAGAAAAGAGCTGTACTGTGTTATGAACATATCACTTTTGGGGCTCCTTTTAGGACTTTCGGAAATACTAGGCAACTAGTAGGCATGTCATTAGAACAACAAATGACCAGAATACTTAAAGATGTTGAAGTGATTTGACTCAGGGTGGACTCCTATTTCAACCTATATTGAGTCTTCATTTCTCATGTAGTAAAAAGTTAACCCATGAGTTCTTCCTCTCAGAATCTTCTAGTGCCTTAACATTGTTATTTGGGAAATGAATGATTACACATAACCTTAAATCTTGGTGGGACAAGTTGGCATATAAGTAGACACAGTAAGTAGTAAAATTATAATGCAGAATTAGAGGATATAGAAGGCATAAGGAGATTTGGTTGGGTGTACCTTGTCCCAACAACAAGCTGTTTTTGTTTGTTTTAATTAGGTTCCTGAGGCCATCAATAAATTAATATTTATTGAGTGCTTACTGAACAAGTCCATTCCTGTGCCAGGTGTTATGGAGAACACAGAACTCTAAAAATTAGCTTCTGTCTCCAAGTGGCTTATATGAGGTTGGACAATTAATTTCATGAACTCATCCTAGAAAAAGTGCTACATACCTCACTGCTGATTATCACTACAGTCACCTTCCAAGTACTCCCCTTGGGAAGCTATGCACCAATGCCAGCACCTAGTTCATCCTTCAAAGCAATTTTGGAACTTTTTTTTTTTTTCTGGAATAGCTATCAAAGCTGTCATCATCCCCAAAATCTGATAATGAAGTTTGCAAACTTGCCTCTGTGCTCTTATGTTGGCAGCACTGTACAAACAACACGGTCAGGTGTCAGAACCTTGGCAAGACACGACGATAGTTCTGAAGACATGTTTCTTTGTGATTTTTTTTTCCTGATAAAGTTTACGGCCACCAAAAATTCTAGTATATTCAGAGTTCCAGTGGATCCAGAATTTACTATCATTCATTCATAACTGACAGTGTACTGATTGTCCTAACGTATAAAAAGATAGGCTTGTTAGGGTTGAACTAAAAGTTACATCTGAGATGTTTTTGTTCAGTATGCATTTAATCCTTAATAGTATAGGTCTAATTGTATCTGTTTTCAAAGTATCAAAACTATTTCTGGAAATGTTCACGTTTTTAGAGCAGTAGAGCTGGAGGTCTTTGAATTTTGCCCCTCAAGGATTAAAACAACTGATGTTCAAATAAATCCATGAGAGTAATTATCTTTTATAGGTCCTCAAGGCTAAGACCCTCCTTAAGTGAGGAATCCTTCATCTAAGCATGAGCTGCAGAGGTACCAAAGCAGGCAAGGAGCTCTGTAGCACGTGCTGAGCCCTGTGGGTCTCATCCTGCCTAGAGTTTGATATATGCAAAGGAAGCCCCATTAACAGCTGCTGTCCCCTCTGGTTGACAAAGATGAAAAGCTTAGCAATACTGAGGGTGGAGAAAGCAGATTTTGTCCCCTCATGACAGATTATATTCCAAGCAATCTGGTGAGCAGGGGAGGAAGGCAGGTCTGGAATAAAAATAGAGTCCCTGTAATTTTGAAAATGGTGAGAGAAAATTAAAATAGCAAGAGCCAGTCCTGGAGGCAGACAGTTTGTGACATGAACACTGCTGAAATAGACAAGGAAAAATGATTACAGGAAAACGAGAGGGTAATGTGGAAGGAGCTTTCCTCCTATCCAACATCATTTACTTGCAAATTCCTTGCACTAATCCTAAGCACTGGGTGTGGACCATAGAAAGTTTGGGATTGGATATGCATGGGGGATATTTGTTATTTTTCTCAACTTTGACTGGTTCTCCCCCAAGTCCCACACAACCACACAAATTCTCCCAAGGTGTGCAAGGCAGGGGTCTGTGGTGGAGGTAGGGTACCCAGGCTAACGAGTGGCCAGGCTGTAGGGTAGAATGGAGTATTCCATGAAGACTTAGAAGCTCCTGGGACTCTTTTGTACTTTTCCCCCTAACAGGCAGATTTCTCTGCCTTGAAAAAGTGTTATTAGAGAAGCAGCAGCCATTAACTGTGGAAATGGAATACAGTAGACTCTCCATTAACCGACACTCAAGCAGCCGGCAAAATCTCAAGCAACCAGTACAATTTTGCTTGAGTGCCGGTTAACGGAGAGTCTACTTACTTGTATTTGGCATCTACCAATCCCCGTGGGTGCCTGTTAACTGAGAGTCTAGAGTCTACTGTTGTAGAGGCAAGTAGGCTGTGCTTTGCTGTGAACCCAGACAGATGAGATGAACAATCGAGCATGTCAAGAAAAGGTGTCATGTGGGAACCATGAGAAGAAATCTAGTTCAGCCTGTTCGGCAGTCAAGGAACACACTTGTATCCAACATTAGAACCTATTCAGCCTGAATTTGAACCCTAGAAGGGGTGTTCTCGTAGGTCCTTTAGTCTATATAGGAAGATAAAACATATTTGTGTGTGTGCACGTGTGTATAATATTATAGAACACCGTAAAATCAGAAATAACCTTGCTTGGTTTGGCCAGTTAGTGATACATGAGTTCTGAAGGGAGGGACATTAGCAATGTTTAGAACAGTCTGAAGATTTGGGGGACCATGTCAGCATGGTCTCTAGCTACCTTCTTTTGTCACTTCTAACACACACACTCTCTTTACCCTCACACCCCCAACTCAGGAGCACCTTGGGACATATCCTCTCATTTATAGACACGTTCAATTTTTATAAACTATAAAGTTTGGCGGGGGCAGAGGCCAGGGCAGGAAATGTGCCAGGGGAGGTAACAATAATGATAATGGTGATGTTGATGATGATAACTAATATTTAAGCATTGCTTCTAAGCACTTTAAATGAGTTAATAATTATAATTTTTTCAACAAATCTATGAGGTGGTAACCAACAGCAACAACAGCAATAAAACCAAGAGTAATAACTGCCTTAGCCTTTCTTAGTTCCCAAGAAAACAGAAGCTTAGGCAGAAGGCTCTATGCTATTATTTTATTAGGACGTGCAGTCTCAGGTAGCAGGAGTGAGGGACCAAGGTGAGTAACGCAGGGAGGAGGGAGAGCCCATGTGAAGGTGTTATCCAGCTGGTCGCCAGGGTAATTAATGGCTCAAACCACGAGTTCTGTCTTTGAGAAGTTATGTGCATAAATTGTGTCTCAGAACTATCCCTGGGTGGGAAAGGAGAGATAGGAAAAGAATTGATTCACCCGCGCCTCCCATTGTCAAGAACTTAACTTGCATGCATTTCCCTGTTGCGCATTTGTGCCTGTGGGCACCAGTTAGGTCCTGCAGCAGCTTCAACAGGGCAGCACTTGTGTGAGAAGAAAGGGAAGAGGCACAGGGAGAAGGGGAGGCCTTGTGAAGATTCAGCTGATGGAATCAGACGAGAGGGCACGCGGGCATGCAAGAGCCAGGCGTGACCACGAACAGAGCGATGCGTAGGCCCGTCTGATGGGGTGTCGCTTGGGGATGACACAGACCCCGCCATTCGTGACACCCAGCCCCAGATTGCTGAAGGGATAGAGGGAGCAATTTCTCTTTTCTTTCTCTCTCTCTTTTTTTTTTTTTTTTTTTGGCTAGCACGCGATTCATCTCACTGCCTGCTGAGAGAGGAGTTACAGGTCTAATTATTCGGAGTCCCTTTCAGCTGAGATCTCAGTAGTGACCTAAGGCAAGAGAGTTAGTGAAACAAGTAGTGTCCATTACAGCAACTTTCCTGAAGCCTTAGTTGAGATGTAAGTCTGCCTTTTCTGCCACCGATTTCCCTCAGCCTCAGTCAGCTTCTCTGCTGGCCTGAGTTGACTGGCTTGTGGGATGATGCAGTTCTTCCTCCCCTGGAGGCCTGTGCCCTTAGTTTCTTTGCCCTCATTTGGCGGTGGTTCCCCTTTTATAATATGTAATAATTGTGTATGGAAGCATGAAGAGGTATTCCAGACAGACCGTTCCCTCTTCGCTTGGGTGGGGGGACAACCTTGGCTCTTTGCATAATTCCCTTGTCATTTCAGTAACTCCTTCTGGGTCTATTGGTCTACTAACATGAGAGCGGTCATTGTACCCAAAATCTGACAATTAAGTTTGCGAACTTGCCACTGTGCACTTATATTGGCAGCGCTGTACAAATGACTTGGTCAGGTGTCATATAGCCTTGGGAAAATACGATGACAGCTCTGATGGCCATTCCAGAAAAAGAGTTCCAAAATTGCTCTGAAGGGTGGAGTAGGTGCTGGCGTCGGTGCATAGCTTCCCAAGGGGGGTCCTTCAAAGGTTGACAGTAATGATACTCAGCAATGAGGTAGGCAGCACTTTTTCTAGGATGAGTTCGTGAACCTAACTGTCCGACCTCGTATGTAACTTCCCAAGGTGTTATTCCCAAGCTGGTGTCTTATCTGAGTGTCACATGTTGGGCTTCCTGGGAGGCTGACTCTGAGATGGAAATTAGTGTGTAGGGCAGTGGTTCTCAGCCTTCCTACTGCCGCGGCCCTGTAATGCAGGTCCTCATGCTGTGGTGACCCCCATAACACTATTTTCGTTGCTACTTCATAACTGTAATGTTGCTACTGTTATGAATTATAATGTAAATATCTGATACGTGTTTTCCGATGGTCTTAGGTGACCCCTGTGAAAGGGTCGTTCGACCCCCAAAGGGGCCGCGCCCCACAGGCTGAGAACCGCTGGTGTGGGGGGCAGTGCTGTGGGATCGCCCTCTGTGGAAGGGCTGTACTAAGGTAAAGGAACCGGCACTGCGCAGAGAGAGAAGACGGGTTGTGATGTGGCTCCAGCAAGGCCTCGCCCTCCCCACAGGGAGATGGAAAGGCCTTTCAGGATTCTTCTGAGCTGGGTCGAGGAGGCTGAGTTTTCATGCCGGGATGTCGGTCAGTCACTGCTGCTCTGGGAGGAAGTCATGCCCTTGGGGGAGTGGACCTCTTTAGAGGGGATAATTCCTAAGAAGGGCTGACAGCTGAGCGCTCTCTGTTGTCAGCAGTCCCAGCACCTGGGACCCTTGTCCTTCATTCCTGAAGAGGAATTTCAGTAGTATATCATCATATTTAGCCTCCCTGAGCCTTTTAAAGGACAGTCCACCATTCTATTAGATTGGCTGTTCTACGGGGGAGGGTATATGGTCAGGTCACTGTTAACATGCTTATCATTGCACCTCCTTTGCTGTAAGGTGGGTCCCCCAGTTTTAGGCCAAGTTGTTTGGGGTACCATTTCAATAGATTAGATGTTCTGTAAGACCTTAGACGATGGGGTTGGAGGGAACATTGAGGACCTTCATTGGAAGGTCAACTCATATCTGGAGAATGTGTCCATTGCAGTACGAAAGATCCATTTCTTTTTTTCCGGGGTAAAGGATCTGATGTAATATCTTCCACCAACTGGTTTTTTGTTGTCCTGGAGGAATGGTCCCACATGAAAGGCTACAGAGGGAAGGTCAACCTTGGCGAGAGGGAGCCCACGCTATGGAGCCCTTATGCAGCTCGTGTGCGAACACCGGGACGGCCAAGGAGAGGCAAAGTCATTCCCCCGGTCATTGAGGGTCTCCGCCACGATGATCGCTCACTGATGAGCATTAACAAGAGAAACCAAGTGTCCACTGTCATAGCCCACCTATACACCTTTTTCCCAGAATTCCTCATGTACAGTCCTCTACTCTTGTTGCTTCCGGGAGCTTAACGGGCCAGGCCATTTGCTGCTACCCAGGAGACGGTGGCTGTCTTCCCTGGTAGCCCTTTCTCTTCCCATATAAATTGGGCCATCTGTGTGCTGATTACAGACAGGCCCATTAGGGTGAGCCCTTCTTCCTGTGTCCTTTAGGGCCACTGTTGGGGAGGGCTGTATGATGGCAGCAGGCCCCTTTTTGTTAGCACCAATACAGTATCCCAATTTATTCAGGAACCAAGACTGATTTTTTTCTTCTGTCTTAGTATGTTATAAGGGACGAGTTTGTCATGAGCTAAAGGAGAAAGTGCAATAGAAGTGGAGGAATAGAGTTTAGGCTCTGTTCAGGTAATTTAATGATACCTTCAAATAATCTATGCCTTCAGGTAACTTAATTATGCAAATAATTTAATTAGGCTATCTCTACCAAGGCTCAGTTTGCATACCTGAAGCTCCTTTTCAAGGGGTGAGTAGTTCCCTGCTTCCGAAGGCGTGGCCGTGCTCCAGACCACTAGGGATTGGTGCTACACCGCTCCTGTGTGGGCTGGCCAAGGATTTACATATTCCTGATATCCTGCAATGGATACTTTTAGCAACATAGGATCTTTTGGGTCATACAACCTGGGTGGTAAGGAAGCTTGCACTACAGCCTGTGTTGCACTGAAAATTGTCAGTCTCCTATGTCACCCGATAAATCAATCAGGTGTTTTGTATATTTCTAATATTTTAAAGTGTGACATACTAGTTCCAAAATCCAAGGAGATAATCAAATGCTTAGTGTAGCAGTTCAGTGTTGAAACAATGTGTTTTTTACCTTAGAAGGGATGTAATGACATGCTCCAGAACACGGCTTTTCTTAAAACCTCACTGATGTGGCAGGCTCCTGTATCTTCATGAGGTTTTTTCCCACCTCCCAGCATAATGTATCTTTCCAGGGCAGCCATAGTATTTGCCCCATTAGTGCAATTAGTAGGTCATCAATATAGAGGAATGCTAGTATGTTCGGTATAATGTCAAGATGATCAAGGTCCATGGGGATTATATTTTAACAGAGAATAGGAGAGGTAGCTTGATCCTTGAGTAAGATGGTTAAAGCCTAATTCTATTTTTGCCTCTCTTTTGATCTTTTTATCCTCCTGATTGATGGAGATAGAGAAGAATACATTCCTTTAGCTCAATAGCTGCAGAGCAAGTGCCTTTGGCCGTTTTATTTTGCTCCAGTAGAGGTGTATACATGGAAATAGCACCTGCACTGAGGCTTCCACTTGTTTAAGCTTATGGTACTTTACTGTCATCTGCCCCATGTCATCTGGTTTTCTCAAGTGCCAAAACACTAAGGAGAATATGATGGAGAGTACCCCGCTTGTATTCTTGAAGCATTGGAGGATCCTGCTAACCTCTGCAATTCCTTTTGGGTTACAATATTGTTTGTGACTTACTATTTCAGCCAAGGCTGGGGCAGATTTAGAGGCTTTCCCTCGGCCTTTCTCATCATAATAGCTCTTGTTTCATAAGTTAGACAACAAGTGTGAGGGTTCTTCAGGGGTTATGTGTATCTCTCCCGTTATATACTTGGGAACTGAGGAGTAACCCCAGGACAGGTCTGCTGTCCTATTGGATCCTCTCTATAATGCTCTGTTTGTCAGCTGGTTTCCATAGTCAGTTATATGAACCAGAGAATTGTTATGGAATTTTGGGTTACTTATTAGTGGCCTCTCGGGTCCTGTATCTAACAATCCCCCCCAAATTTGAATATTCTGGACATTACTTTTCCTGGTGGACAGTTACCCTGGCAAATGGCTTCATATCTTTTGGGGTTAGAGCTGGGAAAGCATCATGTACAAACTTGCGGTGGCTTACTGGGTTACTGGGTTCTTCTCCGGAGGCTCTGGCTTCCTCTTTAATCAGTGGTTTCCGAATCTAAGAACACAAGAGGAACAGGAAAATTAAGATGTCACAGGAGCCACGAAACTAGAAAATGTCAAGGAGACTGCCATCATTCCACCCAAACCAGTTCCCCTCACCCTGTGGGCACGTAGCTAAACGACTTTCCTCCGGCGCTGCTTGCGGCCGTGCGACTGTTGTGGCGGCGTAATGGTCACCACTGGTACGCGCAGTGCGTGTCGCCGAGCCATCTCTCACGTGATTCTCCATCTTGTCATTTTACTCATCACCGGAGATAGAATGGAAAGTCGAGAGGCACCAAAGACACACTTTGCCTGATTCCAGTTCCCCTTTTGTCTTCTCCCACGTACCCAGTGACTCGTGCTCTTTAGGTGAAAGAGGATTAGAGCTGGAGATGGAATTCCTGGGTCTGCTCCTTGGTTCTGTCGTCTGTCACCCAGGCAAGACGTGCAATCTCGACCACCTTAGATACTTTATCTAAGAAATGAAGCATTGGGTGAGGAGGTGTCTAAGCCCAGTTTCTAAAATGGTATGAATGCTGAACACAGTATGAAATCGATTCACAGGGAAGAGCCATTCCAGGGGTCTTTCACGTTAGCAGGTGTGAAAGCCACTCTCTGGCTTGGCCTGTTTCTCTGTCCAGACTCTGACGCATCCCAGTCCTTTTCTGCTTTCAGTTGTCCTACAGATCGATGCTAGGCCTGACGGTTAGTCTGGGGTTGGGATAGCCTGGGGACTGCAGCAAGGCGACATTCTAAATCTGTGTAAGGGTGCACAGCAGGCCCTGTTCACTTACGTCCTTCAGAGAACATGATGGAACGCTCAAGGAAATGAATGGAACCTTGATGCTTAACATCTTCTACCAAAATAACATTTTCTTTTCTGATCTTAAAGAAAGCCTTGGAAGAAGGAGTAAAATGTTCAGACCGAGGAAGAATGCTTTATAATCACAATTATGTTACTCTAAAAGGCTGTAATAAACGTTAAGCAAGTGCTTCCTATTTTATTTTCCCTGCAAACAGTTTATAAGCAGAACTGTCCTCTTGACATGATAATGAAAGAGCAGTCACACATGTCAGCGAGGGCAATTACCTCCTTCGGATGTCTGCGGTAGGTATTGTGTGACTCCTTCCTGCTGACACCTTATCACCGGTGACATGCATATTAACAAGAACACCCAGGAGAGCTAACTTTAAAATATTGAGTACTTTCAAGAAGTTCCATCTGTATAAAAAAGCCTTGTATCTCATCTTCCAAGACAATCTTCTCTTTGCTTTTCTTGGGCCTTCAATGGAAAAAAGAGAGGAAAAAAAAAAAAAAGAACGAAAAACCACCCAGAAACATAGAGTTTGATAATAAACATTAGCCTCACGGTTCAGAGCCTAAAAAATATACCTGGCTTATGTCAGTGAATAAAAGACCTGGAGTTAGACAGATGTGGGTTCAGTTTTCAGCTTTATTATTTCCTGCCTGTTTGATTTTGGCCAAGGGACAAACTCTTCCCAGTTTCATAGGTAAAAAAGTGAAGATCCAGACTGTACGGCCCAGATTGCAGGGTGAACTGAATGAGACAAGTCCTGGAACTCCAGGCTTTGGGTCTGTCACATGAACCCTGCATGGTTAGTTCCCCACTTCTCACACTTTTTATTTTATTTATTTTTTTATTTTATTATTATTTTTTTTATGCAGGACCCAGAGGGCGCCTGCCCTGCGTGTGCTTCGGAGGTTACCTGGAGAGTCCCTAGGCTACATGGTCTTCCTGTGGAAGAGGGGTGGGGGATGAGAGAGAACTGGAGTGTCTTACTCCTCAGTGCAGCTCCAAAATTCTCTGCAGGCTAAACGTTTTTTTCTCTGCTCTTCCTTTCCCATCTCTTCCTTCTCAAAACCCAAGCCATTTGACCTAGGCCTTCAGTGTTGACTGTCCATAGGCCTCCCAAGGAGTGAGTTTCCCCATCAGTCACTGTCCTCCTGCTCTGTCTCCTCAGATGCCCTGGACACTGATGGGCCGCCCCTCCCCTCACCCAGCACAGCGGGTACGAGCACTTGCAGGTTGAAGATGATTCCAGGACTCCTCCATTGGCCTTTCCCAAGCCTTGTTACTGGATGCTCAAGACGCTTTTTCATTAGGAACAACTTAAATCTCTCTTCGACATCTAAGTCTTGTCCCTCTCATTCAGTTCACTTTCGACACCAAAATTTCATAAAAAGGTGTGCAAGTCACCTTTTTTCTAGCCTTGATTCTTTTGCTAGGAAGGAAAGTAGGTCCTGCATGAAAAGATTTATCATGGTTGTTCCTCTATTCTGAATTTTCTCCAGTTCAACTGCCTCTTTTTTTAAAGTTTGGGAACAAACTGCACCATCTTCTAAGAAAGGTTTTGCTGTATAAAGGAAAAATTCTATCTGAGACCTTGGTCATCATATTGCTTTTGTTACACTCTGGTATCTGTCACCTTATTTTTCTTTCAAATTACTGTATTGCGGACAGATATTCAAAATCTCCTGTTGTACTTGGTTGAGATCTGTTAGTCTTGCTAGTAACTGTTCATTATTAGTAATTAACGATTCAGTTTTAGTTGTCGTGTGTGTGTGTGTGTGTGTATGTGTGTGTGTGTGAGAGAGAGAGAGAGAGAGAGAGAGAGAGAGAGAGAGAGAGAGGGATTGAACCGTGCGTTTGCTCACTCACTCAGTCACTCATCACTTTCTTGTCCCTTTGCTGCTAGAAAAGCCCTGAGAAATCACACCCAGAGTACTAGGTTATTGTCCTGTCCTGACTGAAATCAAATTACTGTGTGATCTGGGCAAGTAGTGACTTAACTGTTTTGAATCTTAGAATCTCCACCTGTAAAATGGAAGGGTAGGAGTAGATGTATAAATCACCTTCTAACGTTAGTATTCCAGGAGCCAATTCTGTTTTATATTTTATGCTTGTCTTTCTTCAAATTAATGAATGCTACTGTACCAGGGCCAACCATAGGGTATGGCAAACAGGGATAAATGTTTTAGATTTCAAACTCTGTATATGTGTGTGTGTGTGTGTGTGTGTGTGTGTGTCCACGCACGTGTGTGTGGCTGTTGTGGGAGATGAGGTAACCAAATGGACAGTCACTGAAGGACCAGGAAGTGATCCTACAATTAACATGCATCTACCCACAAACTGATGTAAACTTTCCTACATCCCACCCTCCTCTCCTCTCACACCATTGGGAAGTTAGGGCTGAGTGCCTGATAATATCCTCCCTTCTGTATAGATGGCATGTTTCTCCTTTAAAGGTCTCCCTTCTTTAAGATTGTCCTTGACCATCATCTTAACCAAATTTCTGTAGCATGAGTAAAATACGTGGATTGTTTTGATTTGCTTCTCTAGGGAAAGAGCTTATGAAATTACTTGTTATAAATTGTAGTTTTGACATTTCATATTGGCCCGGGTTCTGGAGACGCAGACTTGAGTGACTCAGACTTTAAAGACTCAGACTTTAGCTCTGCCACTTACCAGTGATAAGTCCTTGAATGACTCAGATTTGTCCCTCTCAGATTCACGTTTTTGCATTTGCAAGTGAAGAAAATATAATACTTTGCAGTGTTGTTGAAGCGGAGAAAGATGAAGAGTATAGAAAACGTATGAGTGATGCAGCCACTCTTATTATTCTTTTCTTGTTCTTCTGTTCAACTACATCAGTAAAGGATGGAAATAGGCTCTAGGCCTTTTTTCTGGAAACAAGAACCCCAGTAAGTCACCTTGGGTTAAGGACAAACACCCCCACTGAGAGTTCTACAATCCAGACTAGAGTCTTCTAGTGCCTTTGAAAATCTCAGGTTGAGACTCTGAAGTTGCACTGAGCTCAAGAGAGACTTCTCTCTGGGTCTCCCATTCCTGCTGTCCTTGTTTAGATAACTTGCCCTTCTGTTAATGCGGTATGATTTGTAGCTCCCAAAGCTGTTTGATTGCACTGTTAGCTCTTAATTTTTCTAAGTGATTATAAATTGATCATTTGATGGTCTGTTCCAGTATTACCCAGGGTTTGTGATATTAAGCTGACTTATCTCTCATTTTCAGGGTCATTCTTCTTTTCTCCTTTCTAAGCTGGTCCTGACATTTTATCTTTTCTAAAACACTGAGACTTCTCTAACGGAATTTATTAAAAGTTATTAAGTAGCAGTTTGACAATGATGTTGCCCATTGATTTAAATCTCCCATCACCACCAGCCCTTGTCCTGGAGTGGACTGGCAGGTAAGAGGAGACCCTCTTCATGCTGGTTTGGAGGTCTATAGCAGGATGTCTTTCATTTAACCCTTATTTTTACTGTTTTCTGCCTTTGCTTTCAGGCCTTCATGGCACATATACAAGAAAGTATGAATTCTTAACATTTTTATTTGAGAAGACTCAATTAACTTTACCTGGGTGGGACCTGCAATTGTTAAGGTGCATTTCCTGTTTCTGCCACCTAAAAGGAAGGGCTGCTGCTGTTCTGCTGTGATAGTTTAATGTGGCAGCTGCTTTGTTGAAAAGTCATTGAGATGGAGCTGGGGAGAAACTCAACTGTTTCTTGTTCGTATAATAATAGCAAACATTTTTTGAGCACTTCCTATACGTCAGGAAATACGCTATGCACTTTATTTCATTTAGCACTGAAAATATCCTTATGAATTAGATTATATTATTATCCTTATTTTACTGATGAGCCTAGGTTCACCTCCAGATTCCATGTCATCAGGGTGCTCTTGGCCACGTACTGATAGAATTCCCAGATTTCACATAGACAATATGGCCTTTCTATAATACCACCAGGTGTTGAAAACTTCAGAAAGGATCTGAAAAAAATCATGGGTAGAGTCAGAGAATCTAAGTCTTAGCAGTTGAAGTCACCTCTGGAGACCACCTATTTAGCCCCTGTTTTAAGGCAAGTTTTGACATCATTGACCTGTTCCAAGCTTCCAAATCCTCACTTAGAGAAGCCATGTTGTTAGTTGTCGAGAAAGGGAGGACCTGCAAGACAGGTAGAGAAGAAAAATGGAGTCATTGCAAGTCTTACAGAAGCTTTGTTCACTGATGAAAAGCATTTACTAGATGTTATTTTGTGTCTATCTTGTGTTAACCCACACTAAGGTCCATGTATGATGAGCATATGGGTTGGCACATAGGTAAAGAAGATGCAAGGTGGAGGAGTGGTATATAGAGACCTAGTTGACATCTAAATCTAAAATATAATTTCAATGTAGGGAAATGGAAGAGTAATTAGGACTAATTTGGTGGGGACAACTCTTTGTCAGCGTTTTTAAGTCAGCACTGTAGCTTGTAATGTTTAGTTTTTAAAAACAGATGTCCATCACTAGTATGATAAAATATCTGTAGTATACTGATACCATAATACTACAACAGAACAAATGTGTATAAATAAACATTTTTAATCCCTCTTATATTAAGAAGACTGGTATCCTTATTAGATGATTTTCCTAAGTCACCACACAACTTCTTTCCTGTTCCTCTGGCACTGGTGTGAGGCCATTCTTTTCTAACTGATGTTTCTAAATGGTAAGTCCAAGGGTTTCTTTTCTCCTGAAACTTCTCCAGCTTTATAATATCACCAACTAATAAATACCAACTTCAGACTATTTCCCCTAATGCCATTCTGGATCTTGGGTATTTAGGGTAGAGAAAATTTGGGTATAATGAATTCATCAGGAATTCTCCTTTTAATTTTTAGGTTGTTTAAAGTTAACAATTGTTTGTAATAGTAAAAGAAATGAGAATGTGCATAATGAGACACAGCCAGTTGTGCAAGGTTTTATTATAGGAAATATTTTTGTTTTATGAGGTATTATATGTAGTATGTTAATGAATCAGTTAAAATAATTTAAACCCTTATTCTCACAGGTTAAATTAAAAATTGAATTAATTAATGACAAGTGATGGTGAAGTTCTAGAATCTAGAATACAGGAAGTTTAGAACCTGGAACTTTTTTTTTTTTTTTCTTTTTTCAAATTAAATTTTATTTTTTAGAGCAGTTTCAGGTTTACAGAAAAATTAAGCAGAAAGTACAGAGCATTCCCATATACTCATCTTTCCTCCTGTTTTACCTATTAATATCTTTCATTGGTATGTTACATTTGTTACAATTCATGGATCACTGTTGACACATTACTATTATTAAACAAAGCCCATAGTTTACATTAGGTTCCCTTTATTTTTTTTACAGTTGCATGAGTTTTGTCAAATGTACAGTTTCATGTATTTATTATTATAGTGTCATACACAAAAGTTTTACTGCCCTAAAAATCCCCTGTAATTTACCTATTCGTCCCTTCACCCCTTGCCCCTTACTTATGTCAAACACTGATCTTTTTTACTGTCTATAGTTTTGCTTTGGAACCTGGAACTTTTCTAATTTTAAATGAGCACCAAAAATATATCAATATTTAGGTTTATAAATTCAATATTTTCCTCCTTGGCTCAAGAAAGACTTTAGAATCTGAAATAGCTGGCAGAAGTGAATAGGGGACTTGGGATAATCCTGGAGTTAGTATATGAGACAGGAGTTAAGGGATATATATGTCTATACAGATATAACCCTTTCCCTAAAGTGTCTAAAATTTATGAGACTGTTTAGATTTATTATAGAAATTAAATTCATTCCCTGTCTACTGAACAAGCTTTTTTTTTTTTTTCCTGAAATGACTTTACGCTCTCACATATACTTGGACCCAAACCCATATCATTGACCAGAAATGAGAGGCAAGACAAACAATGGCTGTGGGTGAGGGTAAGAAATCTCATTTGTAACAATGCTCAAACATACCCCTTCCTTTTTATTTCCTTTACCATAACTCCAGTTTAAGATCTTATGTTATGCTCAGTGTTGCCTAATGATGATAATGATAATGAAGATGATAATACAAGCTCACATTTATTAAGTGCTTACTATGTGCTGCATATCAAGTGTTTTGCAACATATTAACTCATTTAACCCTCACAACCAATCTCTGAAGTAGCTAATATTTCTTTTTTTTTTAATTGAGGTAACATTGGTTATTTCTTAACATATAAGTTTCAAGTGTACAACATGATCTTTTTATATCTTTATGCACTGCAGTCTGTCACCACCAAAGATCTAGTTTCCATTTGTCATCATGTGATTGACCCCTTTTACCCATTTTGCTTGCTCCTCATCCTCTTCCCCTCTGGTAACTACCCATCGATTATCTGCGTCTGTAAGTTTGTTTTTGGTTTGTTTTGTTTTTTATTTCTTATTTCATATATGAGTGAAACCATATGATATTTGTCTTTTTCCATCTGATATTTTTCACTTAGCATAATACCCTTAATGTCCATCTATGTTACTGAAATGGCAAGATTTCATCTTTTTATGGCTCAGTAGTATTCCTGTGTGTGTGTGTGTGTGTGTGTGTGTGTGTGTATTTGTGTATCTCACATCTTTATTCATTCATCTGTCAGTGGACACTTAGGTTGTTTCCATATCTTGGCTATTATAAATAATGCCACTATAAACATAGGGGTGCATATATCTTTTCAAATTGGTGTTTCCATATTCTTTAGATAAATACCCAGAAGTGGAATAACTGGATTATATGGGAGTTCTATTTTTAATTTTTAAAGAAATCTCCATACTGTTTTGCATAGTGGCTGCACCTGTTTATAAACCCATCAACAGTGTCTGAGGGTTCTGTTTCCTCCACATCCTCTTCAACACTTGTTATTTCTTGTTTTTTTTTTTTTTAATAGTAGCCCAATATTCTAACAACTATGAGATGACATCTCATCGTATGATTTTGATTTGTATTTCCCTAATAGTTAGTGGTGTTGAACATCTTACGTGCCTGTTGTCCATCTGTATATCTTCTTTGGAAAAAGTCTGATTAGATCTTCGGCCCATTTTTTAATCAGGTTGTTTGTTTTTTTGTTGTTGAATTATATATGTTCTTTATATATTTTAGATATTAACTTCTTAACTGATGTATGATGTGAAAATATCTCTTCCCATTTGGTAGGTTACATTTTCATTGTGTTGATGGTTTTCTTCGCTGTGCAGAAGGTTTTTAGGTTGATATAGTGTCATTTGTTTATTTTCCTTGTCGTTGGAGTCAAATTCACAAAAATATCACTAAGACCAATGTCAGGGAGTTTAGTGCCTGTGTTTTCTTCTATGTATTTTATGATTTCAGGTTTTACATTCAAGTCTTTAATCCTTAGTTTTAGATAGTGGTCCAGTTTCATTCTTTTGCATGTGGCTGTCCAGTGTTCCCAACACCATTTGTTGAAGATACTTTCCTTTCTCCATCGTATGCTGTTGGCCCCTTTGTTGTAAATTGTCTGTATACTCATATGGGTGAGTCATTTCTGGGCTCTCATTCCATTTCACTGGTCTCTGTGTGTCTGTTTTCTGCCAATACAATATTGTTTTCATTACCATAGTGTAGTATAGTTTCAAATCAGGGAGTGTGACGCCTCCAGTTTTGTTTGTTTGTTTGTTTTCCCCCTCAGGATTGGTTTAACTATTTGGAGTCTTCTGTGGTTTTATACAAATTTTAGAATTTTTTTGTTCTATTTCTGTGTAGAATGTTATTGGGATTTTGATAGGGATTGCATTGAATCTGCAGATTGCTTTAGGTAATATAGACATATTAACAATGTTAAGTCTTCCAATCCATGAACATGAAATACCTTTTATTTATTTGTGTCTTCAATTTCTTTCAATAATTGCTTATAGTTTTTATTGTATACATCTTTCATCTCCTTGGTTAAATTTATTCCAATTTATTTTTGTTGTAATTGTAAATGGGATTATTTCCTTAATTTCTTTCTTTGGTAGTTCATTGCTAATGGATAGAAATGCCACAGGTTTTTGTATATTAATTTTGTACTCTAATTATTATGTTATTATTAATTAAATTTATTGGGGCAACACTGGTTAGTAAAATTATGTAGGTTTCAAGTATACATTACTATAATACATTATCTATGTACTGCATTGTGTGTTTACCACCCAGAATCAGTTCCCCTTCCATCACCATATATTTGACACTTCCTCCCTCCTCTACCACCCCACTCCCTCTTTACCCTCTGGTAACCACTAAACTGTTTTCTGTGCCTATGAATTTTGTTTCTTTGTTTATCCTCTTTCTTTATCGTTTTCAGTTTTATATCGCACATATATGTAGAGTCATATGGTACTTGGCTTTTTCTGTCTGATTTATTTTGCTTAGTATGATAATCTTAAGATCCATCCATGTTGTTGCAAATGGGAGTATTTCATTTGTTCTTATGGCCGAGTAATATTCTGTTGTGTGTGTATGTACCACAGCTTCTTTATCCAGTCATCTATTGAAGGACACTTTGGTTGTTTCCATGTCTTTGCCACCATAAGTAATGTTGCAATGAACATTGTGGTACATATATCTTTATGAGTAAATGTTTTTATATTTTGGGGGTAGATACCCAGATGAGGGATTGCTGGGTCATACGGTAATTCTATTCTTAATTTTTGAGGAACCTTTATAGTGTTTTCCATAGTGGCTATATCAATTTACATTTCTGCCAGCAGTGTGTGAGGGTTTTTTTTCCAATGCATGTTACTTGTCTTGTTGATGACAGCCATTCTAACAGGTGTGAGGTGATATATCTCATTGCAGTTAATAGTTCTTTTGGTAGAATCTTTAGGGTTTTCTATAAACAATAGCTTCTCCCTTAACTAGAACTCAAGCAACTGGCACTCTCAAGCCGGTTGCTTGAGAGTGCCAGTTGCTTGAGTTCCAGTTAACAAAGTGACTGTTTACATTTATCTGCATCTTCCAAGTCCATGGTGCCATGAGAGTCTACTGTATAAATTATGTTATCAACAAATGGTAACAGTTTTACTTCTTCCTTCGCACTTTGAATGTCTTTTTTTTTTTCTTGCTTAATTGCTTTGCTAGGACTTCCACTATTATGGTGGATAAAAGTGGTAGGAGTGGGCATTCTTGTCTCATTCCTGATCTTAGAGGAAAAACTTTCACTCTTTCGATGTTGAATACATGCTAGTTGTAAGTTTGTCATATAAAGCCATAAATATGTTGAGGTAATTTTCTTCTATACCCAATTTATTGAGAGCTTTTATCATAATGGATGTTGAATCTTGTCAAGTGCTTTTTCTGTGTGTTTTGAGATGACAATATGATTTAATCCTTTATTTTGTCAGTGTAGTATACCATGGTGATGGATACGTGGATATTGCACCATCCTTAAGTCCCTGTAATAACCCCCCACTTGATTGTGATGTATGATTCTTTAAATGTGTTGTATTTGCTTTTATTTTGTTGATAATTTTTATATCTATGTTCATCAGAGGTATTGGCATGTAATTTTCTTGGTGTGTGTGTGTTGTTGTCTGGTTTTGGTATTAGGGTAATATTGGTCTCCTAAAATGAGTTAGAAAGTATTGGCTTCTCTTCAATTTTTTTTAAAAGTTTAAGAAAAGTAAGTGTTAAGTCTTCTTTGAATGTTTTATAGAATTCACTAGTAAAGCTGTTTGTTGCTGTATTTTGTTTTTTGGAAGGTTTTTGATTATCGTTTCAATGTCTTTACTTGTCATTTGTCTATTCAGAGTCTCTATTTCTTTAAGATTCCATCTTGGAAGGTATTATGATTCTAAGGATTTTTCCATTTCTTCTAGGTTGTCCAATATGTTGGCATAGAGCTATTTATAGTAGTCTCTTTAGAACCTTTGTATTTATGTAATAATTTTTAATTTCTCCTCTTTCATTTATAATTTGTGTTTATTTGAGTCTTCTCTTTTTTAAGTGAGTCTAAGTAAAGATTTGTCCATTTGTTTGTTTCAAAGAAGAGGCTCTTAGTTGTATTGAGCTTCTCTATTTTCTTTTTTCTGTCTCTTTTTCATTTATTTCCACTTTAATTTTTACTTCCTTTCTTCTACTGAACTTGAGCTTTGTTTGTTTTTCTTCTAGTTCCTTTAGGTATAAGGTTAGATTGTTTATTTGAGACTTTTCTTGTTTCTTGAAGTAGACCTGTATGGCTATAAAATTTACCCTTAGTACCACTTTTGTTATATCCCATAGACTTTAATATGGTATATTTTTATTTGTCTCCATGTATTGTTTGATTTCTTTGATTTCCCTGTTGACCCCGTAGTTTCTCAGTAGCATGTTTAATCTCCACATATTTGTGAGTTTTTTCCAGCTCTCTTCTTATAGTTGAATTTTAGTTTTATATCATTTTGGTCAGAAAAGATGTTTGATATAATTTCAGTCTTCTTAAATTTATTGAGACTTGTTTAGTGACCCAACGTATTTATGGTCTATTCTTGAAAATGATCCATGTGCACTTGAGAAGAATGTGTATTTTGCTTTTGGGTAAAATGTTCTGTGTATATATCTAATAAATCCATCTGGTCTTATGTCATTAAGGCTGATGTTTTCTTTCCTTTTCTTTTAAATAAAAGGATTTTTTAACTCAAATCAAGTACATAGAGTATTCCCACCTTTAGTGGGCATTGTGATAATCTCCCCAATCCATTCCACTGCACCTCCCGCATTGTGTAGGGTAGATTTTTTTTTTATTGTTAGACTTATTGGAGTGACATTTGTTAGCAAGAATTAACATAGGTTCCAGGTATATAAGGCTGATGTTTTCTTGTTGACTCTTTGTCTGGATGATTTAGTCATTGACCTAAGTTAAAGTACCCTGCTATTATTGTGTAGCTGTCAATTTCTTCCTTTAGGTATGTTAATAATTCCTTTATATATTTCTGTGCTCCTATGTTGGATACATATTTATTAATAACTTTTATATATTTTTGATGGATTGTTTCTTTTATCATTATGTAATGCCCATCTTTGTCTCTTGTTACCATTTTGTCTTGAAGTCTATTTTGTCTGATCTAAGTATGCTACATTTGCTTTCTTTTGGTTACCACTTGCTTAGAGTATCATCTTTTCCTCCTTCACTTAGAACCTATGTCTTTAGAGCTGAGATAAGTTTCCCAAAGGCAGCACATAGTTGGGTCTTGTTTTTTAGTACATGAGCTGCTGAAGCGAGCACAGGGGTCTTGTTTTTTAAACCATCCAGCCTCTGTCTTTTCATTGATGTGTTCAATCTATTTACATTTAGGGTGACTATTGGTATGTGGGGGCTTGGGCTTACTACTGCCATTTTTATCTTTTGTTTTCTACTTGCTCTGTATCTTCATTGTTCTTTTCCCTGTGGTTCTGTCTGCCATTTTAGTTTGGTGGTGTTTTTTTTTGTTTTGGTTTTTTTTTTTTTTTTTTTTTTTTTTTTTTTTTTTTTTTTTTTTTTTTTTTTTGGTATGTGGGTAGTTCCCTGGCTGGGAATCAAACTCAGGCCACAGTGTTGACAGTGCTGAAGCCTTAAGCCACTACACCTCCAGGGAACTCCCTAGTTTGGTGGTTTTCTATGACTTTTTTTCAGTTTCCTTTTTTATTTAATATATATATTTTGTGTCTCTACTCTGGATTTTTGTTTTGTGGTTACAATAAAGCTTGTATAAAATGTTCCATTCTTTTTCTGCTGATAGCATCCTATTTACTCAATAAGGTAACATTTCTATGCCCACTTTACAGATGTGGGAATAGGCCTGGGGTGGTTGAGTTACTTGCCTATCTTAATATAATACATGCAGAGCAGGAGTTTTGTATCAGGCAATTGGGTTCCGGAGCCCATGTTCATAATCACTAATGTTATGTTGTCTTCTAACTCAGTGTTTTGCCTCTTGGCTTGCCTTATGCTGCTGTCAGATTTAATGTTCTTAAAATACTACTACAAACATTTTATTCCTATACTTGAGAGTCTTCTTGGCTCTTTCCCAACCACAGAGTAAAAGTTCAAACTCTTCATCTGGGCAGTAAACTGCCTAGTTCCACCCCAGGTTGCCAGCACCACCTTCTCTCTTGCTTCTAGTTACCTTCCATTTCTGGCAGGCCGGTGTGTTCACTGCCTCCATCACCCCCACTCTCCTCTGCCCTGGGCTTACCGGGTGCTTTTCCTGCTTCTGCATCTTTGGTCATGCCATTTTTTTCTCTGCTCAGTACTTTCTCCCTGCTCTTCTCTTTTGCAGCTCTTCAAACTCAGTGCATTGCTTGCACTCAGCAGAGAGTGACCAGGATATGATGGGATTCTAAGCCGTGCCCAAAGACACAGGAATATTTAGCCTGGAGGAAAGGAAACTCATGGGGACAAAACCAGCCATCTTTAATTAAAAGGCTGCCATGTGGAAGAGGCTTAGGATCATTTTGTTCAGCCTAAGGCTGTGACAGTTAAGACTTATGAATAGAAAGAAGTAAATGAAAGACAGCATGTCCTTTTATCTTTGGGGAGTTCCATTTTTAAATTTAACATTGCCAAGGAATAGGTTATCTCTACAGAGTGATCAAACTATTCTCTGGTCCACTGCTCCTCCACAGAAGTTTTCCTGATAGGTCAAAAACATCCAAAATTCAAGTTCTTTCTTTATATGGCATCCACCCAGAGAACACAATTTCATTGTGTTTTATTCCTGTTAACTACAGAAGGTATCTGAATTAAGGCTTATTATATTTATAAACTAAAATATGTGCATAATCAGCTTACTGAGTAGTAGTAATTTAACAAATGGTACACAGCAATTGACAGCATGACAAAACTATTGTGTGTACTTATAGATAGAGATGGGGCACTCTTAGGAGAGTCCCAGACACATTGTTTCATGATTAATTGCTGCCTTTCTTGTTAAGCTATGGTAACTTGATAATATTCATGATGCATTTATATAATCTGTTTTAATTAAAAGTTATTAGCTCAGCATCATTATTTAGTTAATTATGTAAATTGTTATATTAATGCTAATAGCATATAGTAGGTTTAAGAGCATTTTGCATCTAAAATTTTCCATTAATTAGACTTTAAAACCATATATTTGGCTCAAATATGAGGTATCTTTACTTCTAGTGACATATCGCTATTTCTCTGTATAATATATAAACCCAAACTTTCTTCCACTTCCAAATTGGTTTGCTTATCTAATGGTTTTTTTATTAGCACAAAGTACCACCTCCTTCATAAAGAAGATGTCACCTGGGGTCTTTTGCATCTCCCAACAACTCTTCTGACAAAAGTTTTTATTTGATAATTTTTTTGTTTTTACAGTGAGAACTCAAAAATCAGATGCGTGATTCAATAAAATAGCCTCTGTACTTTCTTCTGATACTGATTTTTTTAATGCTCTTCAGATTTCTGCAAGTGAAACCTGGTGGCCATTCACTCTTCTGAACTCAGAGGCTCAGTTACATATTTCAGCATTCCCACTATTTTCTTTCTACAAATAGAAGGTGCAGTGTGATTGAGAAGTGCACTGGGCAGGATTTTTGACTACCACCTTACTAGGAAGGACTTCTATTGGATCCAAAACACTGGAAATATGGACTCAAAGGAGAAGGGAAAGAAGATGTATACCATTTCATAGAAATCAATTTAATGCATGTCATTGAGTGATTCTCTTTTACAAACAGCCCTTTAATTTTTAGATCAGCTAGTGCTTTGACAGAGTAGTTTAAAAAAGAAATGATTATTCATGCAGATAGCAGTAAGGTATTCCAATAGTGCTTCATTTCACACTATTATAGGCATTCCCTAAAAGAAACAGTAATCTTTGTGATGAGCATGTGGAACTATTTCTTCAATACAAATCCAATTTATTTTGGCCAGCTGATTGGTGCTTGCAGCCAGATCATTGAACATGATATTAATTATTCATTAAGGTTCTTGGAAGGACAGAATTTGCATTTTCTTGCAGTCAAAATTGATGAGGTTTTGCATTTGTGCTATAGGAATAGCTTCCAATTCAATGCTAAAACTCAATATAATCTTAATAAAAATTTTGAAGAAGACGCCAATAATTTGAACTTTCTCATATCCACAGAACATTTGTTTTATTGGACCCTTATGTCCTATTAAAAGTGTGTTGAAAATATTCTTTTTATATCTAATCATATGGATATGGCTTTAAAAAAATCTCAAGAATGTTTCAAATGAAAGGTCATAATCACTGTAATACAGCTTAAAAAATTGTGATTTGGAGAACAAAATTGCAACTCATATCTTTATAAAAGACATTTACTGTAGCACATCTTCAACATTTTGGTTTTAAGATAAGAAAATATTGGAACTATAACCATCTTTAGTAGAGAGGCAAGTATTCTCATAGATTAGAAACAGCAAGCACAAAACATACTTGTCTTAAATCAGAAATACGATTGGGTATATTGCATACAGCTAGGCCATTTTCGTCTTATGTAACAGACTTGGTCTGAGATTCTGACTTGTGTCTGTAGCCACAAATAGATCCGTAGAGGGCAGGCCACCACCACTGCCACTCTATTTATCTCACACTCTCAGGGGTGTATGGAATGCTGTTCCAGTACCTGGCTGGAGGGGACCTGGGGCAGACATGTCTGATGTGCTTCCCTCAAGAGGTGGACGTGGCCAGTTGTACTAAGTGATATTTGTCTGTATCATGTTATGAAGTCTATAAAGTTCTAAAGACTGCACATGTTTTAGAAAGAGATACTTCTAGGAGAAGGGTGTGTGTTGGAGGTGGGGAAGGTGTATTGGTTATGAGAATGTCTTTGGCCACAAGTAATAGAAAGCCTAGACTCCTGTAAGGAGAAGTCTCTCACCATAGCTGGGAGACCAGAGGCAAAACAGCATCCAGGTATGCTGATCAAAGGTTCAATGACAGCCTCAGGGACCCTGGTTCTTTCCATTTCTCTGTTCTGTTACCTTCTGGGGCTATTTCCCCTGTGTTTGCAATATGATCACCAGTAGTGATCAGGGTACATGCTTCCTAGTTCGCAACCATGGGGAGAAAATGAGAAAAATCTTTCTCCTAAGCATGAAACATACATTCTCCCCTTTGGTGTGATGTGCCCATTCTAGGTTTTGTGCCCATATCAGGACTAGTCATCACTGCCAGAAAAACTCTATCTGCAGATTGGGTTACATTTTTCATGATTTCAGGAAATAGGGTAGTTACCTGGACAACTTGGGGGATCTGTTTAGAAAGCATAAAAATGTAAGATGGATCTGGGTAAGAACCAAAGTGTATGCTACCAAAGGAGAGGAGTGCTCGTCCGTACGTAGGGAAGGCCTGCATCTGGTGCACCAGTCATTCAGATTCTCACCTTAGTAGTTTGCCTTCCTATCTCCATTTCTCCTTTCTCCCTCTCAAACGCTAATACATGCCTGTACTGTACCCTGGTGCTGCTATGAGGCTTGATAATGGTCTGTGTGTGTTCTATATTTTACAAACTTCTTCAGGTATATTTATCTCTTCATAGTTTGAGGTAAAGGAGAAAAAGCTTTTGATACATATTGCCCCATGCTCCACTAGGAAAGTTGTGTTAGTAGGTGTTTGCTCCACCTTCGTGTGGGTGTCCAATTTCTATTCCTTGGATAGTGTCATATTAGAAAGTAGATTAAATAATATGTTTTCTTGTTTTAAGAATTATATTTTGGGGATATATAAAATCAGAATAGATTTTAAAACATCTTATTTTTACATATTATTTCTTGAAAATTACATTTTGTTTATTCTAATTGATTGAGATTTCAGGTTTTTATTTGCCCTTTGTGTATCTTTTTGTGATCACCTGAGGCTTTTTGCCCATTTACTAATTGGGATGAGATTTTCTTGATTAATGATGTTGTGAGAGATTGATTACATTAATGGTCCCAAATTCTCCCTTTTCTTATATCCATTATACCCTTTGTCCTGGAATTCCTCTTTCACAAGCAGTCTTTTCCCACCCCACAAGACTTGCTTTGGTCAATAGAATGAGACAGAAGTGATTGTGTACCTCTTTTGAGCTTAGCACCCAACTGCTCTGCATATTTTTGCTTTCTCTTATACCTCTGCCATTGTCATGAGTGCACACCAGGCTGGCTTGCTGGAGGATGAGACACGTGTGGAAAGGAGCAGAGGCCACTGTAAACCAGCTGACATTAGCTGACCCCCAGACAAGAGAGTGGGCCCAGTCAAGATCAGTACAGCCACTTAGTTGACACCTAGCTGACCTCAGACTGTGAACAATAAATGATGACTGTAGTCTTCTGAAGCTTTGGTTGCTTGGGCAGTGTTGTGATAGTAACAGACAACTAATACACCTGTTACCTTCTTTCTTCCGTTAGCTATAAATGTGCCCCAGATCCTGCCTTTTCGTTTTGCTTATGATGTTTTGACTTACTCTGTAAGAGGTTTGTAAAGCCAGATACGTGGTTTTTTTTTCCCGTTTGTGATTTATTTCATTGTTTAAGTGTGCAGAAAAATCTTTCTTCATGGAGAAATAAAAGAAATACATATATTTTATTTTGTGGTTTCAATTTTACATCTCATTTTACGTATATGAGTAGGTGTGTTATTTGGTAACGTGGTATGATCTGAGGACATAGAATTTTTTTCCAAAAATAAAATTTCCTACTACTATTAAAATAATCTCTTCCCAATTTTGTTAATGAACTCACATCCATATATTTGGCTCTTGGATATATATTACCATTTTCTTTTTAAAATATTTTAAGAGCATCTTGGGTATTGTAGTTTTATGATATATTCTAATATTTGTGAGGATTTGACATCCCCATGTATAAAAATAGCAAAACAAAGTTGAAAAAAAAATGAATACACTGACAGATAAACTTTTGAACCACTTTGGCAACTCCTCCATCTCCTAATTCTGTTGCAGTTTTGATGGGATTTTTTTTAAAATCTTTAAATTAATTTGGAAAGACCTGTTACCTTTATAATAGTTAACCATCTCATTCATAATCGTGCCAAATTTTATCATTTAAGTCATTTATATATTTTGGTATATTTTCTTTTGTATTACACACTTTTAAAATTAGGAGTTTATTAGTAAAAGAAAGTACACTCCAAGACATAGAGCAGGCTGACCCGAAGAGAGGAAAGCATTTTCTTAGAACCACAGCCCTTGTTAAGAATTGTGATATAGTTCCTACTTTGCACCGGGCCACTCTGTTTTGTGCCTATTGTCCTAGTATAATTGTTAATAGTTCCTGCTTTCACTTTCAAAAGTATTCTGGCCTGCTGATGAGTTACATGGTCCCCTGATTCATACTGCACCACACTGTACCAAACTGGCCACTGTACCCTTAGACTGAGAATGGAGACAAGGAGAACAGGTGCTCAACACTGTAAGACACAGACTGCTAATGAGGAGCAGCAAAGATTACCTTTGTGAGCCCCCGCTCCTATTTACAGAGCTGCATGTTTTGATGGGGAGACAAGTAGCAGAGGGACATGCTTGGATCAGATTATGGATCAATCCTGGCACCAACTAGCAAAGCCGCCTTTTTAGAGCCCTGGGATATTATATTTTCTTAATTGTAATGAAATAGTGTTTGGTGCATTCTGGCATAGTAACTAGGTGTATCATGTCAAACCTGAGCAACTAAAGGCAGTGGGAGACGGGATTTGGAGAATGAAATTCCCCCTTCCAGGGGAAGCCCACACCCTTCCTGCGTTATTGAAGGGGCTGAGAAGCAGCAACAGATGCTGGATATCATTGACATCCATGACTGGATAACCTCGCTGGAAGTCATCATCTCTTCCAGAGCCTTCTCCTCAGAGATGATGGCAGAAGTGCAGGCTCTTGGAGACTTGGCTCATGAAGGAGGTTGCATTAGGCTGGTCTGTGCCCCGCTTCCCCAATTCTTTAAGCTGCTGCCCCTTTGTCCTTTAGGGCATGGGGACATTGAGAAGGCCCATGTGATTTGGTCCCATCATTTTCCTAAAATAGCATTTCCCAAAGTGTTCTCTGCATAGCTCCAATTCCAAGGGGTGATAAGAGCTGTACTAATAAAAAGGGCATAGATACAGGAACCATAATTATTTCATGTTTGTCTTCATTTGTATTCTCTCACTTCAACTTGAGGTTCTTAGTGAAGTTCTCACAGAAGCCAGGGCATGAATGGAGCTTTGAGTCAGGAAAACAGTTTTTGAGAAAGTGAGTTGTTTTGGAGAGGTCATATTGTGGAGGTTTGAGTGCCACGACAAAGAAGACTAGCAGATAAATTTAGTGTCATTCTCCACCCCACCCCATCCCACTTGCTGGAGAGGACAGGCAAGCAACTAGAAGCAGGAAAAGGCAACTCTTCTGGACACTTTTGCAATGTTACTATAAGTATAGGTATGATATGAAACAAGGTGACAGCAATGTGGATAGAAAATAGAAATCAGAGGTAAGAAAAGCATGTGCAAGACATGCCCATGGGACTATCACTCTGGTGGTGACAACAACCAGCAGTAGCAGTGGTGTATTAACAGCAGGTAAAATCTAAGACTTGGCCATGTGCTATGTACCATGCCGACTGAACACAGTCCATAGATGTTTTCACTGAATCCTCACAAGGACACCAAGGCCGTATTTGCACTTTGCTGATTAAGAAATGGAGATCTATAGAGGTGAGCTTGTTTAAATAACCTGGTGCTAGTAAGTGAAGCCTCTCACTTTGAAATTCTGAAGAGTCCCAGAGATGCTGTGGGACCAATGAATGAGACTCCAGCTGCCCAGAGAGACTGTGCAGAGGGGGCGATGACCAGAAAGAGCAGGTGGTCACATCCCTCCTGAGTCTTGTGGGCTCTGAGACAACTGATAATGCTGATTTCACCACAGAGGAGCAGGCTTAGTCCTCCTGTCACTTCCAGGGTGGTTGGTGTGTGTGGGTGTGGGGGCAGATTTGAGAAAAAGCATGGCCCAGCTGATCTAGAAGGCAGCTCAGATGTGACAGAGACTTTAATGGAGGGTCACCAACCATATGCTCTGGGGGCTTTGAACAGCTTTGGTGCTTGTGATGTTAATTTCCATCTAACATTTACTCGAAGAAACTGGGATAAAATGACTTTCCCCCATCATTTGAAGTGGATGTTAAAATCCTATTAAAAATCTGAGGTTGACTGGGGACTCTGCACTCAGGAACAAAGCTCGTTTCTATTGTAGCTTTTGTGAAATAACTATTGAACATGTCAAGTGTTTTACTTTCTGTCGTAGTCATAATGCTACTTCGGTATCTCCCATGGTTGGTTTGCAGGGTTGGGAGGGTGGGGTAGCGAGAGCCATTCGTATAATTTAAAAGAATAAATTATGATGCCAAATATTCTTCACAACAATTTTGAGTCAGTTTCTCAGCAGGTCTGTAGAGGCTGTTACAATGTGAGATTACAGCAGAAAACCAATTTCAATATAAGCCCATGGAGATCCCATTACAATATAAAAATGAAATGTTGCCAATGTATGTTATATACTACACCCAGAAATAGATAGAAAGCAATACAAAACGCTTTATGCCTATATAATATTTTGGTTCCGACATCCACCCATTGATGGAGCAGCATTCTCTAAAAGGAAGCTGACACAGCATTCTTACCTAAAATTGTAGTTGTTATCATACCACAGATGATGTTTTATTTAAATGGATTCTGCTTTAAGTCACTGGGAAAAATTGCAAAGAAACTGGAGTTCAAGTCTTGGGCCATAACTAGACAAGGATGTGCTTCTCAACCCTGGCCACATGTTAGAATCACCCAGGAAGCTGTAAAAATGCCTGTGCCTGGCCTCTACCCTCAGAAAGTCTAATCTGATTAGTTTCCTAGTGGTGTACAGGCGTTAGTACCCTAATGTGCAACACCAATTTACATAAACCCAAAAAGCTGATTCAGTGGGGTCTGCTGTGAGTGCCACTACCCCACCCCCCAAAAAAAGCAAAGAAAAAAGGAAATTAAAGAAGGAGTTCTGCCAACCAGGCGCAAAAATTGCTTTCAAATGGGTACGATAGCGTCTGCCGATTTCCCTCTCTCCCCAGCTGCTATATAGTTTTGGAAGTTTGATGGAGGGGATATGGAGGAATGGTGGGGTTTACAGCATACCTAGAGCAGCTTGGATTTCTGGCTGCTTGCACACTGATTTGAACGATTACTGAGGCAGACACCTAGTAGGCAAGCGAAATCGATTACCTAACTCTAATTTATAGGTGGATAACTGCGCTTCAGATCTATGCAAGTGTCCACTCCATCGCTAGCTTTAAAGGAGCAGGAGTGAGCAGAAGATCTAAGTGTGCCGATTGGAAGGGATTTGTCTTCCTTCCTTGCCCCTAAAACTGATATTAACAAGCAAACACATAACTTGCAGTAGCAATCAATGCTATCTGGAACCCTACAGCGGTCAGACTTAGGAGGAAGTTATACCTAAGAAGGCAGAGTGGAGAGATGGAAAGAACCAGGGTCTTTGATGATGTTACTGAGTTGCTGACCATAGGTACTTGGAAGCTACTCTGTGTTCTGGACCTGTTAGATAATGTAATCCCTCATTGTTTAAGTTACTTGAGTAAATGACGTGTAATGAGTGGATTACTTGAGATGGACAGAAAGAAGAGAGCCCTCTAGTTGGAATTAGGAATCCCATTCTGACACTAACTCAAAGATCTTAGACTGGGGATGTCCAGCCTTTGGGCTTCCCTGGGCTGCATTGGAGGAAGAAGAACTGTCTTGGGCCACCATAACATACACTAACACTAATGATAGCTGATGAGCTAAAATAAGGTCCACACATAATTTTTGTAATGTTTTAACAAAGTTTATGAATTTGTGTTGGGCCACATTCAAAGCCATCTTGGGCTGCCTGCGGTCCACGGGCCACAAGTTGGAGAAGCTTGTCTTAGACCAAGGGAATCTCTCTGAACCTCAGTTTCCTCCTTCGGTAAAGTTAGGGATCTGAATGGGATCTAAGGTTCTTTCGGCACTATGGGATCTAAGTGTATGCTTAAGGATTTTATTTACTGAGTTACATTTGCTACTCAGTGCTTTCTGATGAAAACAACATTATTTTCTGACATACTTAATATATCTCCTATATGTGACCTGGAAATTTCAAAATTCCATATATATTTAATCTCAAGTGAAATTTCAATATATCTTCATTGATATTTCAGTTTTGGATTGTCAGATTTGGGAAATCAAGGCCAATCTAGTCTTTGGTTTCTAGTCTGTCTTTCTGTTTTGGACTTGATTTCTTCCGACAGTAGCCTTCTGTCTGATTACTGCCTCTTGAAATGGCATTTGGTCACTTAACTAGACCAGATCACACAAGCTCACATCAGCCTCTCAGCTCAGGCTCACGCATGGGTTACGTGCTCAGAGAAGATGATCTAATGGGGGATGTGGAGGTGCAGGCGGCGTGCTACGAGTTTTGCTCATATTCAACCCTCGGATTTGATTCTAATAATATTAGCAGGTATATAATAATCTTTCCAGGTATATAATAATACCCACAGAGGTTTATCAACTTGGGCTTCATAAATACTTTAATCACTTCCAACAAATTCTTTTGAGCTTACATTCTGAAATGAAAATGGTATATAATTTGCCATATGTGTACACTTACAGAACAAAATTTAAAGTTTTACTGTGCGTCTTGATGTTAGTCCTCAAGTTTCTCTTCCGAAAACCGAGGTTCCTTAGCCCATGTGCTGAAGGCAGTGGTCTTATAACTCATCTGGTCTGTCTCTTCCTTTTGTTTCCCACGTTGTTTTAATTCTGATGACTCAGGTGCTATTTTTTTTCTTCCCTCTCCCTTTCAATAGTTAGTGAGTACCTAATGTGTGCCACATACCGTGCTAGGTAGCAGATATACAAAATTGCTCTTTGTCTTGTGGGGGAAACAAAGAGAAAAACTAATGATTACAAAGGGTATAATAATGTCCATATAAAATGAGGGAAAAATAACTGCCTCTTTGGTAAAATACAATCTGACACTGTAATGAGTTTTGAAAAGAGTAAAGTAGAAACAAGTTTTACCATTTTTTTAACACACAAAAGGCATGATCTAGCATGCCTGTGTGCTAAAAACTGAACTAGTATATATGAGATACACTATAATATACTTCCGCTAGTGCCTTCGCCTACTTCATAGATTCGTGAAGCTTCACAGGGTGGTCCACAAAGTCTGAATGCATAACTGAAATCTCTCCTAAGGCACATGCGAGGGTGACTTGGTTTGTGGTTACATGTGATAGCTACACTGTAGCCCCAATGTATTTCTTGTTTGTAAGGTCTTTAGAAAGAACTGTCCAAGATTCTCAGCATTCCTCTCCCCCACCCTCCACAAACATCTCCCAAACCACCAAGAAATCCATCAGTCAGATTCTATGATCTTACTTCTGTCTAGGAAGTAAGATTTTACAGAAGATTTCTCTCAGAGTAGATTCTTCTGCAGAGCAGTTGATGGCTCTTGTATTCACAAATCTTATTCACTTGTAAGCATATGGTCTTTATGGTAGGGCTGCCCATTTTATTTAAATATTGCCCAACACAGAGTCTAATCATGTAACAGATGCACAGATGGTGCTGGAATGAACATAATGGTGGACCCTGAAGTTAACTTTGCTCATTCTCTGTTGCATTTTAATTTGTTCCATGACTTATTGACAATGGATTTGTTTAGAGTAGAAATCTGCGAGGTAGTTTCCAGGTTGTGAGAGCTAGGTGTCTGTAACCTCATGTGAGTGTTTGTGTTGTCTGATTAGTTTTTAAAATCTTGTCTTTGAGAAATACTTTAGAAATATGCCCCCCCCAACTCATGCCAGATAATTGAATAAAATAGTAGCTGATGCTATATGCAGAGACTGAGACAATGAGCATCTGAACCTTTGTGCTACAATAGGTCACTACAGTGAAATAGAAATAACTTCAAGTATTATTCTCCCTAAACAAAGAGCATTGGACCTAGAATTTTGGTAGTTACGTTATGGCTCTGGATGTGAATAACTAGCTGTGTGGGCAAACTCAACTAATCTGGCCTCATGTTCTTCATCTGTAAAGTAAGAGTTGCATTAAATCAGAGTGCTTTTCTAACAAAAAGTTTGGAAGTAATCTTTAAAATTACAAGGGGGAAATAAATTATCTAAAAGATATACAATTAGAGCTGTGGTTGAAGCAGGAATATCCAGGAATCTAGTATCCAGAAATGCAGATGAAACCTTACTGAGAAATACTGCAGCAGCTTTTAGTAAGCAGGGACCATGGTTTCTTCACTGTACTGACGATACAATCCGCAACACAGAAGAATGTGATGTGCGTGAGTCTGAGCTCCTACTTCTAGAATGGCAAGTCAGGAACCGCTATGTAGAGGTGTGCTGCCTATGCAGTGAAGGCAAAATAAATCTGTGCTTGTTCCAAACTGAATTTTTAGATGGGTCATTTAGGGTTTAGTATTCTGTCACCTTCAAACTATGAAATTCTGTCTCTGATCCTCTGAAGTGTTGGAAGACCCCTCATGAAAACACACCGACCTCTAAGATAATCATTTATTCCTCAATTCCTTCATATCCTGAAAAAAAAAACAAAAACCAAAAAACTCTTCATGGTCAGAAGCCAGCATATAGTAGTTTTAAGGAGAGCTCCTAAGTAACTCCATTTCTGGGTGAATTCATTAACTACTTGCAGTGACTTTCTCAATTTGGAGATGATTTTTTACCAGACTGAGAAGTACTCATCCCTTCAGCACAAGTTAATGTCTGCCATATACCAGGCACGTGTTTAGTGTAAGAGATAAAAGAAAACTCTTCATCTTCAAGGAAGGTGAGGGGTAGCGTGGGAGACTGGCACACAAGCCACTGTGGTGAGTCCCAGTGAGGTCTGAACAAGTGGTATTGGGAGGATGGACACGTAAGCCACCAGCCTAGTGGGGGAAGGCCTCCTGGAGGAGGTGATGCCAGAATAAGCTGAGAAGGAAGCTAAGAGGAGGAAGAAAAGCATTTTAGAAAGAGCAAGCAGTATATGGGGAAGCACTGAGGCAAAACAGTCGAAAGAGTTGAGCATTTCCACGTACTTTGCAGTGGCTAGAGAATCAGCCATGTGTGTATGGGCTGGAAGCAAAGCTGCAGAGGTGGTCAGAGCCTCCTTTACATGCCATAATCAGGGGGTTGAACTTGCTTCTGGTTGTAGAGAATCTCTGATGGAGTGTCAATAGGGAAACAAGAAAATATAGATTTATGTATTATGACATTCAGTCTGTCAACAATATAGAGGATCAACTGTGGTGGGATGACGGGGAGAGAGTGAGAAGGAATGAACCTAGAGGGGAGGGGATCACTATGAGACTGGTCCCGGGAAGAAGGAATTGGTATCAGATGGAAGGCCATGGCTTTTGATTACTCTGGAACCACCCTTTCATTACTCAATGAACACTATTTGGTTATGGTACCTTTTTTTATGTTCTAATGGATTTTGTTTGCTATCAATAATATTACATTAGAAATTCTTGCATTGATGTTAATTAGCAAGATAATCTTTATTTGTTATTTCTTTTCTATGCTTTCTTTGAGTGAGTGGAAATAATAATAACCCATTATTTGTTTCTTGGAGATTTGGAAAAAATGCATTTGTGAATCTTTTTTGACCTAATTTTCTTGGGGAATAGTTGTTCTTTGACCCCAGGTGAGAAAGAAGAGAAACAAATCTATAGTCGTGAAAGAAATTAAGAATGCTGTTTATTTTGATACTTTATAACTCAGAAAATATCCATTTCATCTAGAAATTCAGTATTATTTTTATAGAGTTTTACAAAGTATTCATATTTTTTTAAGAAGAAGTTTTCCTTTATTTTTTCTCTCTCCATCACCATATATATATATATTTTATTTCATTTTTATTGTTAGTCTTATTGGGGTGACATCTGTTAGCAAGGATTACATAGGTTTCAGGCATACTATATGTTTCTTTTCCCTTTTAGTCTTGTGGTTAATTATTTGTGTTGGTGTTTTCTCCTTTTTATTTTTTGTTTAGACTAACTGCTGATTTATCTCTATTATTTTTCCCCCTAAGAATCACTTTTTGGTTTTATTGATTAACTCCACCTTTTCTCTTCTGTTTTATAATGTATCAATTTCTGTTTTATCTTAAGTAATTTGTTCCTTTTGCTTCCCTTAGGTTTTATTTTTTAAATTGTTGAGTCAAATTCTTATTTAGTAATGTTAGTATATAGAACTTTATATTTTCTCTTGTGCATAGCTTCAACTGTTTATATTGGGTTATATTGATTAGTGTTTTCAGTATTATTATTTGCTAGATATTATTCTGCAACTTTGGAGTCAATAAAGAAACCAAGACCAGAATTGTTAAAGTATGAGTTATAACATTTTAGGTCATTGGTTTTATTAGTTACTAATTTCTACTTTATTGTTTTATAACCAGAGATCATGGTTGTTGCTATTATTACTATTTGATTTTTGGTGCACTTTTTTTGTGCCTAATATGTGAACAAGTTTTAGAAATGCTTTTACAAGTATTTAAAAATATATCTATTCTCTGTTCCCAGGGTGGGAGTTATAAAAATGTTAATCTGATGGATTGGATTCCACATTTTTATATTCTCACTTATTTTGAGTATTTGACTTGTTTGAGACTGAGAGAAATAAAATTTTTCTCCATTTGGAGGAATCTCCTTAAATTTCCTGAATTTTAAGCTTTATGTGTTCTTCTGTTATAAGTGGAATGTAAAATATAACAGTAGTTATGTCTTCATTGTAGATTGAATGTTTTTGCAATGATAAACTACTGCTTTACCTTGTTTAAAGCTTTTTGCCTTGAAGTCTGTCTGAAAAGAAAAAAAAAACATAATAAATAAATGCAAAAAATCAGAATCACTTATATCAGTCCTTTTAACATTTCTGAGTGACTGAGCAATGAAAGGCACATGGTTTTGTTCATTATATCCACTCTGAGAATCTCTGAAGAATTTTTTGTTCCATATACATAGAACACACACACACACACATGTGCACATAACATGTTTTATTTCTACCATCTTGTGTTTTCTATTTCTAATGTTTCTGCTTTTTTTCATTTTTTGCTATATGGTTAATCTACTTTATTTTGGTTCTTTTGCTCTCCTACTATTGATATTTTGATAGATTTATAATCTGGTTTTTAGTTCCTCTAGTGGTTGGTTACCTTTATGACTGTAAATATTTTTTAATGCTAGAACTTTTGACTCCTTGCTATGAAATATGGGGGAAATTCATGCACTTGTCCATCCTTATACGACCCCTGTATCACTATACTTTTAGTTCATTTGTTTTTGCAATGTTAAAGTTTACAACACTTACATTTAATGTTATAATTGTCTAGTGGCTTCATTGTTCACCACTGGTCCTTAAAAGCCTTAGCTTCCTCATTTCTGGTTCTGTATTTTGGTTCATCTTTTAGCTGGTTGGGGTTCACTCTCTATCAGTATTCCCATGAGAACTTATGGTTGTTATATTCTAACTCTTTGTATGGTCGCAAATGCATGGCTAATGACTATTTATGATTGATAATTGGTTGGCTTGAAATTGTTGGGGGCAGGGTTATTTCTTTCTAGGACTCTAAACATTGTTCAGACATTGAATATTTTGTGGAAGTGTAATGTTAATCTAGTGTTTTTATTTTCATTATTGTTATATTTACATACACATATAAAATATATATTATATACAGAACACGTGTTCTATTTTCATTATAGCACACTCTCAGAGACTCAAATACAAGAGATAGTTTCTATATTTATTTGTGTACTATGGTACTCAGGAGGCCCACAAACTACTACAGACTATATTCAAGATTTTTTTCAAACCTGTCCTCAAGAACCAATTTTTGTTTGCTTGCAGGTAATATCATCCCTATTGAGCATGCACATGCTAACCTGATTTCCCACATCCTCTTGTAACTGATTATTTTTTCAGTGAGGATGGCGGCTTTTCTGCAGATTTTCTAGGGACACGGTGTGATCTTTGCTACTGCAGATTTAAGGTTCTCTTTTTTTCTTTCAACTTTTATTATATTTTTGAAAAAATTTTTGGTTTCATTTGTTCCATTTTCTTGAGAAATATCAATTATGTGTGCATTAGGTATCTGCTTCCATCGCCCACGTCTCTGTTTAGTCTCTTATCTTGTCCTTTTTCTCTCATTTTATTACCTAGTTATCTCAAAAAGTCCATGTCATTGCATTTCAGATGTACCTATTTTCTTCTTCACTGCTTTTAATGTTTTTCATTTTTGTAATGTTTTTTTTTATGTTTCTTTGTGCCTTCACCTTCTTTCTTTTAGCGAATTTGTGTATATTTATCTTTCTTTTGCCTCTTTTATTTCCTTTCCTCCTTTTGATATTTCATAGGGTCTATGCTATCATAATCCCTCAGATTTTGGGGGAATCTACCCCTTCTTTCCCTCTTTGGGTAAGCAGATTGCCAGCCAGGGGATCCATGTGAATTCACAGCACAGCTCCGCAGCTCATAGGTCTTTTGTTTGGTGATTTTGAATGTATTTATCTTGCTTAGTTGGGTGTAAGCAGGTGGAATGGTTACTATTTCTGATCTTTCTTCAACCTCACATCACCTCTGGCACAAGAGTCCTAACTGAAGAAAGTGAAGATAGAAACAGTATTTCTCAACCTTTGTTTTCCTTCTGTTTGTGCATGTCTAACAAGGTTCCAAGATGGACTCCACATGGCCTAGGCATGTCCTCATACTCTACTTTTAGGTCCCTCTCACTTATTTTCAAAGAAATCTGTATTATCAAGACTTCAGAAAGTATGAATAATCTTTACTACCTCCAGTTTAGGTCTAAATTTTGCTTTATTTTGAGACTGTCTTTCATTGTCCCTAAGACTTCCCCCTGCCTGTCTTTCCTGGGCCCTTAAACTTGAGCCTTTTTCTTTGAATGCTGTGTCTGATGCCACAGTTTGGCAATAAGTCTCTTTATACAGCAGAGCAAAGGGCCGGATCAGTCCCTCAGTTGATGGTGGATGTAACGAAGGTGGCTTACTAGCTTCTTAACGGCTTCTGAGGGAGAGCGCTGAGGTGCACCACTCAGATCCCCTATCAGACATGAAGGATTTATTCCTCTAGCTACTGAGAGTGAGTGGGAAGAAAGACCTCAGCTGTCAGCATCCTATTGCCTTGGCTACAGGGGATGCCCTTTCCCAGGGTTGCCTGCATTCAGTGACTGCTCTTCAGGCGATGTGAAATCTTGCCCCTTTTGTCCCTACAGGATCCAGATCCCCCTGTAAGCTTGGCCTTTACGCAAACTGACTTGCAGCCACACTTCTCTCTCTCCCCAATCTGGCTTTCTTCCCTTTATTTTCCCAAATATACCCACTAACAACCCTCTGCCCACTGATTCCCACCCAGGAGTCTACTTCCTGTGGAATCCAACAGGAAACAGCTTTTTAAAGCCAGCTTGGGCCAATACACCGCACGGATCATATCACGATCAGAACAACATCATGCAATTGGCCCCAACACCACAGTATTAACTAATAATATTAGTTGTTAGGAAATGAATAACTAATAGCTACAAGGAAGAAAACACAGGGTTCTACAAGAGGGCTGGAATTCCAGAACGGAAGGGATGGCGTGGGAAAGAAGAAAAGAGGAAACGTAAGCCTATTGGTGTAGCTACAGCTTTCTGCCAGATACAAGTTTTGGGGATGAGACATTGAAGTAGCATCTGAAAACCATCCTCCACATTCTACCAACTTGTGCCACCTAAACAAGGGGCATCTGAAACCTCTACAAGATTTCTAATCCCTGTACCTTCCTGTTTGATCCTTAAAACAGTCTCTGCCTAAAATGGTGTCCCTTTCACCTCAGGTAAGGGCAGCAGTGCTCGGAGAGTTGAGGTGACTCATCCAAGGCCACGCAGCACAGCACAGGACTGCAGGGCCCAAGGCTCGTGTGTCTCCCACCCTGTGGCAGTTTCCTCGCAGTGGAGGGGCCCAAGACAGCCGATGACCAGCATTGACCCATTTTAACTAAGGTCTTTAAAGTTGCCCCTTTCTGGTGTTACGTACACAGCTGGAGTGAAACACCGTGGGGTCTCTGGCCTGCAGGAATAATGGACAGCAAGTGGGAGAGAAGGTATTTGATGCTCTCAGCTGCTGCCGTCTGCTCTCTCCACAGGTGTAAATGCTACTCCATAAACCCGGTGAGTGCGCAGCCCTTCTGAAATCTTGTTTGGGGTCTCAGAGCGTCCTGTCCTGTCACTGCGTGCCTGCAGCGTTGGTGTATAAATGCATGGAGCCTGTTTCCTGAAGTTCCCATGCGGCCTACATTCATTTTATTTTCCTTATGGGGGCCTAAGCATCACTGTGCAGACTAGAATCAACTCCTGTAAGACCAGATAATAGAGAACTATGGCTTAGGTGGCAAGGGACATTCTGCTGTGAGTCGCACTACTGAATATTTTAAAGCAGAAATAGATCAAGGAACTGGAGAGATCTCCCAGCTTCCTGATTCTCGCTCATTCGGATCTGGGTCGAACACGCCCTTGTGGCCTGTCTTTGGTGTTGTTCTGGGTGGTGGTAGACTTCCAGGAATAGGGCACAATGTTTGTTCCCTTCTATCTCTCTCCTGAATCCTATAGTTGAAAAAATTTAAATATGTAACTTAAATAAGGGAATCTCTAAAAACACAAATAGGAGGGGAAAAAATAGGGTGTTTCCTTCTCCAGTATTTCTCCTCTTGGAAGGCTCAACAGAGGCTCTGCTTAGGCACTACAGGGACTGGGTGGCCATGCCTCCCACCACCCCGAAGCCTGATCCCACAGTGATTTTTATGAAGCTGTCCTTGTGCCCGAGAAGCTCTCTTACAACAAAGCAGTAATTGATTATCTTTGCTTTCTTTTCTCTCTTTCCTCCTCCCTTCCTTCTTTCTTCTCTGTTCTCTCTTCTCTCTTCTCTCTTCTCTTCTCTCTTCTCTCTTCTCTCTCTCTCTTTCTCTTTCCCCCTCCCTCCCTCCCCCCTTTTTGGTGATTTCTTCCTAATGAGAGGTATATAAGTCATCCATTCTGGACTTTACTTTGTAGAAGAAAGCTCTGGGTGATGGGAATGCTTCCTGGAAGGCAGCAGGTGAAGAGGATTCAATATGATTTAACACTGACATTTTTATGTCACTGTGGGGAATTCATTTTTAAGTATTACTAGCACAAAATGGAATTGTGGGTGATGGTTGAGGGTAGTCAGTCAAGAGCCATATAAATAGGAAGTGACTTTAATTTTCTTTGCAAAAGAACAGGACAGAATTTTACATGTGTGTTTTATAAGTAAGAACAGGACAAAATACTCTTCAATCCAACTGAATAATTTTAGTTATTTTAAAGAGAAAGTGGGGTAGGGATGGCAGTTAGGGTATTGGAGGGGACATTTGCCAGTGAGGCAAATCCTGTGGCAATTTAGAGATTAGCAAGACTCAAGACTGTGCTGCACTAGACTAGATAAGGGTGTTAACCGGGAGCAAGACCTCTGGGTACTGGCTCCACAGGCTAGACCTAAATTAAGTGAGGATCAGCTCAGTGTGACACTCTAATCACTCTCACCCCTACGCATTATATGTCATTTAAATCTCAGTGATGGCCAAAGACCAGGTTCTGAATGTTAGCGGCTTTGTTCACACTGATAAATATTACTGAGGATTATTCCCCCTCTCAGAGAAGGCTACCTTGCACTCTTAGGAGGAAGATCTGAGGAGCCATGTAGCAGGAACCAACATCTTTCCAACCAGTCAGATCAACGGAATCAACTTTATAATCAAAGGAGTGACAGATGGCTCTTCTAGAACCTACCTTCCTTTCTTCCTCGTATAGCTACAAAGGTTAACTTTCTTCATAATTACAACATGCAGTTTCTGTTGGCATACTGTGAAGTGTTTTGTGATGTTCTGGGTGTGTGTGTGTGTGTGTGTGTGTGTGAGAGAGAGAGAGAGAGAGAGAGACAGAGAGAGAGAGAGAGAGAGAGAGAGAATGTGTGTGTTGATTCTGAGTCTGATGAGAATGGTTTGAAAAAAGATCCCAGAGTTAAAATAACCTGGGACAAAGAGCAGCAAAATAAACCTTCAAAAATATCCTCAGAAGGTAGGAAGGACAGGTGTGGTAGGTACAGATTCATGCCACCACTTAGAGAAGGATGTCTGCTCAATTGTGGGGCTGTGGGGAATGGAGTCCGCAAGACCGCTTCGCACTGTCAGCTGCTTTGGGATCTGCCTCAGTTCGGAGAGCTGCTCGGCCAGGTTGCTACCCTTCCTGGGACAGCCTGTATTCAGTTACTGGGTGAGGGGAGGGACAAAGCCCAGGCCTGTCAGTGCACCAGATAGCTCAGATTGGCAAGATATGTTCCTAGACTCTGCAGTATGGATGGCAGTTAGTCACACCCATCCAGTCCTGCTGTACTTACAGCTAGTATCTCCTTCACAGGTTTTGAACACCTGACACATCACACTCGCCACTTCATTCCCTTTCACCAGTCCCTCATCCTAGTTTACCACTGACAAAAGTTTTCACCATTGAACTACCATCTGGTACCTGGAGTAGATCATTCTTCACCTTCTACCAGCGATGGGCTCTCAGTGCCTGCTGGCACCAGGAAACCTCCAAATCCCAATCTCAGTGCCAGCTTTCTCAGACACAGGTGCCAGCTGCCATAAGTAAATTGTTGTTTTCATGTTAATAGCCCTAATTCAGGTGCAAGCCCAGGATGCCCGAGCCTGCTCCCCTAACCACTGCACAACACTGCACAAATCATTCCTGTGGCTTGTCGAGGTCCTGTTAATGTGACCCAAGCTTATCTCTTCAGCCCAAACTCACTGGGTTCTGCTGTGCTCCCATGCCTTTGTCCCTGCTGTTCCCTAGAATTCCCCCCAGTGCACATAAGGCCCTTGCTGCTCTCCCCTTACTTAGCCTCTTCATCCTTCCAGGATCCATTTAGACATCACTTCCCATGTCAGCTCCCTCACCAGTCTTAAGCACGTTGGGGAGGATAGCCATCTATATGTCTACCCTTATTTTGACAGCTGTTTGCCTGTCACTACCACTGGCCTTCAAGTTCCTTGAGGGAGGAAATGTCTTGCTTACTGCTGTATACTTAGCATTCGTAATTTCATTAACTCATCCTAGAGAAAGTGCTACATATGTCATTGCTGAATATCACTACAGTCACCTTTGATGTACTCCCCTTGGGAAGCTATGTACTGACACCAGTGCCTAGTCCACCCTTCAGTGCAATGTTGGAACTCTTTCTGGAATGGCCTTCAAAGCTGTTGTATTTTCCTTGATGACATTGACATCAAAATGCCTTCCTTTAAATATTTCCTTTATCTTCATGTAAAGAAAAAAGTCACTGGGGGCTAGATCAGGTGAGTAGAGAGGGTGTTGCAATACAGTTATTTGTTTACTGGATAAAAACTCCCTCACAGACAGTGCTGTGTGAGCTGGCTCATTGTCATGATATAAGAGCCATGAGTTGTTGGTGAAAAGTTCAGATCCTTTTCCTCTAACTTTTTCGTGCATCCATTTTCAGCACTCCCAAGTAGTAAACTTGGTTGATAGTTTGCTCAGTTGGTACAAATTCATAATGAACAATCCTTCTGATATCAAAAATGGTTAACAACATCGTTTCAATTCTTGATTTGGACTAATGGAAATTTTTTAGTCATGGAGAATTGGCTGACTTCCATTGTGCACTTTGATGCTTTGTTTCAGGTTCATATTGATACACCCGTGTTTCATCACCAGTGATAACATGGCCCCAAACATCATCTTGCCTCTTCAAAAAGTCTGAAAACTTTAACTCTCCTTTGCTTTTGTTCATCGGTGAGCTCTTTTAGGACCATTTCTGCACACACCTTTCTCATGCCAAGATTTTCACTTAAGATTCTCCTAACTGTTTCTCTATGGATGTTTACTTGGTCTGCTATGCTTCTCAATCTGCTGATATCTTGATGCACAATTCAACAAATTTTTGCAATGTTTTTGTCAGTTCTGCTCGTTACTGGCTGCCCTGACCTCTCTTCATCAGTGATGCTTTCTCTCTCCTCAGAAAAACATTTAATCCATTTGTACACTGCTGTTTTCTTCATGGCATTATCCCCATAAACTTGGACTAACGTGTCCCTGATTTCACTTCCACTCTTGCCAAATTTAACATGAAATTTAATGTTTGTTTGTTGCTGTAATTTAAACTCCGACATTCTCATGACAGCACACAAAAAACATGCAACAACAATAATAAAGTCCACTCTGCAAGACAGCACCACAAGTCGACATGAGACATAAACAGCTGTGAGACACAGATATATCATGGTTACGAAATCTTACCAAGTTGTTTGTACAGTGCTGCCAATGTAAGTGCATGGTGGCACGTTCACGAACTTAATTGTCAGATGCACACACACACACACACACACACACACACACACGCTGTTCAGAAAAAAAAAATCCAGCCATAAATGCCTCTATTTTTCATATTATATGGCTGGAAACTTTCTGGACAGCCCTTGTACATACATCTATATTTATTTATTTTCTGTATGTTTTTTCTGGGCATGCAACAATGTCTTCTTCTTTGAGTAGCCTTGTGAGAAGGAAACATACTAGTGAAAACAAGAAAAATGAGGTACTGAGCCCCAGCCGTCTTGTCCCACAAGTTCATGTATACCTTTGGTGACTGGGGCTAAATTTTGGACCCAACTCAGGTGCAGAGTCTGTTACGCCATTTTGTGTCCAACCATGTGTGCCACCCAGGAGGATTTGGGCTGGCAATATTCCAAGTCAGGAGAAGCCTGACAATTACTTGTTGAAAGAAAATTGTTTCTAGCTCTCTAGATATTTGCAGTCTGACAGATAAACTGTCTTCCTCAAAGAGTTTAGACACACATAACTAAACACTGAATACCCACATGGCCCATCACAAATGAAAAGGTGGTAAATAAGAAAAACCTACTGTAATCAATGTTGCTGTCTTCTAAACAACATGGAGAAGAATCTCAATCGATATTTAGGATAGTCAGTTCTTTTAAAACTAGAGAATGCTGACAATGAGAGACTATTTCATGCTAGAAATGATTTGAAGAAACGTTTATTCTAATTCAAAGATTTCACATTTTTGCAATTCATGAGATTTTCTTTGTAGCAAAAGAGGAAAACTATTGTAGTATAAAAGGTTTAGCAACTCTGGACAAAACTGAGTAAATGCTAGAAAAAAATCTGCAGTTTTTTTCCCCCCCTACAAAACAATAAAGGAGAATAATAGCTGAATAGCAACAAGAAATAAGCAGGTCCTGTTTGGAAAAATTATTTTTGCAAATGCATTTTTTAATTATAAAAATATTGCCTCAATTAATTGTTTTTAGAAATAAGGCATAACAATAATCTAAGAACAAAGCTTTCTGAAAGGTATAGATATTTATTTTAAACTGACTTGGTTAAAAAACTTTTAACTTGCTATGGATCTCGCTGACCAAATATTTTCCACACTAAGAAATCAGAGGCTATTTTTTTTCACAATCTCTTATTTTTTTCCCTTAAAAAGGGAGATTGTCTCTTTCCACTTTGAGCTTCAGTAAATCAGAATAATGGTCAAATATTTGTTGAGTGGCCATAGTTTGACCCAGGCTGGTCTGCCATTCAGACCTCATGATGGCTCTACTGCGTTCTCGTGTAGAAAGCAGTTTCTGCTGATTTTGAACAAGCTAAAAAGCACACTTTCCCCATGGATCTCAGAGCATCCTGGCTATATCTGTCTTTCTACCTTTGACTTGCTCGTGGTGCATGGAATGCTCCACTCACTTAGGCTTCCCAGTCCCCCTGCCTACATCGTCTTCACTCCCTGATCTCAATTCCCCCATACATCCATACCCATTGACCAGGGATGAATTGGAACTCAGGGCACAGGTCAGAGGAATCACTCTTCATTGTTCTTTCCTTCTTTCAAAAACTTAAGCACCTACCCTGTGTTAGATGTTGGAGAGAGAGTAATGTGTTAGCAAATAAATAACCAAGACAATTTTAGAAATGAGTGCTAAGGAGAAGTGAAGGGCAGAGGAACTTTACATTGGTTGCAAGGGTGGTTTGAATGTCAAGAAAGAGACCACTTTGCAGAGATCTAGGGGCAGAGAATGTGAGGCACAGAAATAAGTAACTGTAAAGGTGTAAGGTAGAGACACAAAGGCGCATCTGATTGGATCTCTGGGAGCAGGGAGTGGTGCCTTCTGGAGGGAGTGGGAGGTGAAGGTATAGAGGGAAAGATGAGGTAGACACATTGCCTCTGTTTAGTGAATGGCTCCCACTTGCCCCTCTAGGTCCATTCTTTACCTTTTTCTCTGTCCTAGGAGTGACTTTCCCTTATCCTCTGGCCCTCTGCCTTATGTATGTCCAGCCAATGAGAAGTCCCAACAGATGGGAGAAGCAAGGGGCTTGGTTGGGTATTTAACTGCAAGTGTCATTGTCACACAGGCCTTCTGTCTGTAGGTAACAGTAATGGTGGCATTCCTTTCAGGTCTGGGGTGCTAAATGTGCCCCACTGTTATTAGCTCTGGTGACTCCACACTAGCTGTAGCTTCATCACAGCCTGCCCACACTTTTGAGGAAAGTTCAACCGTCTTTACAGCTTCTTTCTTACTTGAATGTGTCATCTGTTTTTTGTGGGACCCTGACTCATATACTCATATCAGCAGGGGCAACAGCGTGGATTTTATCTTGAGTACAATGGGAAGTCATTGGAAATTTCAATTTTGTTAAATTTTAAGTCAGGTTTATTGAAATGTGATTTACATGCAGTAAAATCTACCTTATTTACCTTGTGAATTCATGCAGTTTTGTGAATTTTGACAAAAGCCTATGGTCATATGATCCCTGTCGAATCAAGATATAGAGCCTTGCCAATGTTTTGAGGATTTAAATGGGGATTATTGACCCTCCCCACCACATTTTCCCCCATTTTTAAAACCTTACTCAAACTTGAAAAGTCAGGAAGGCAAGAGTAGACAGAGAGCTGGTTAGGAGGTTACAGTAGGCACTGTGTTGGGTAATTAGGGTATAATAGTGAATGATCCTCTGCTTTTAAAGGGATTATAGTCTAGCAGGAGAAAACAAGAAAACAGAACCTTATAATTCAGTGTGAGAGTTTAAGCAATGTGCTGAAGTATGGAGTGCTATGGGAGTTCCTGGGGAAGAACGCATAGGGAATTAATAATGTGCAAGTTCTGCCTTTTCATGCCCTCTCTGGTATAACTAGGCCCTTTGGCTTGGGCAGGGAGTCCCCATAAGAGGTCTGATTCGATCAGCACCCATACTTGGGGACAGAGGAGAGGAGAGTTTTTGAATTCTTTAAGCCCCAGTAGTTCAAGGCCATGCCTTTGAAGTATAGAGCAGAAACATAAAAAGATTACTATATCAACATCAGGTAACATGTCTCAGTGCCTCCTGACATTTCCACATCACAGCCCACATGGCACCCTGGGATAAAGACAAAAGGTACCTCACCGCCGAGAGTGGGTCAACCTGGCCATCTTGACACAGAGTTCCCATCCAGCCACCTTGAAGGCTGAGAAAGGTCAAGATTTTGACTCACCTGTAAGCTATTAATTGAGAAGGGCTAACATAGTTTCCCTCCCAGCTGGAGAAGTTTCATGGCAGAGTAAAGGGCCATGGAGTTTGGAGTCATGAAATCTGGTTTAAGTCACAACACTGGGTCATTTCTGCTAAGCCAAGACCTCCCTGAGCCTCATTCTCTTCTAGAAAAAATGAGCATATCTTCCTATCTTAGAGAGAACTGAGCACTGTCTTAAACAACAGTTACCACATTGTAAAAACCCCTGTGGCAGGGAGCATATACAGTCTTCAGTGTTGATCACATTGCTCTGCTTGATGTGTGTACCTGAAAAAGTTGTCAACTTTAACCACCGTGGAAGCACAGCTCAGGGGAGGGCAGTGGAGAAGAGGGAAGACTTCAGTGATGCCTTGTCATTGACCACCTGCTGTCACTACCCATCTGAATCACTTCCTTTCGCCTATCTCACAACACTGGTTTTAATCACTTCTTCCACCAAGCTCCTGGAGAGCAGAGACTAGGAAAAAATGTGGCTGCAAGTACCTGATTTTAGATAATTACATAACAGACTTGAAGAGAGCTGAATGTTATTCTGTTACTACCAGTTCACTCCTTTGTTATATTTTTAAAATATAACCAAGTTTTAAAGTAATCTTTTCCCTGCATTTGTGAAATTATCTGAAATGGCTTGTTAAAAGCAAGCAATGGCTATTACAGGGATCCATTTTAATAGGCAAATAAGTATCTATCTAGATACTCAAGAGAGTATTATTTTCAATGCCCCAAAACAATAAGTCAGTGGTAAACCCAGGAGGAAGAGGATGATAACAAAAATCACAAAGATTATGGTAATGACAATGAATGCAATAATAAATATAATACATAATAATAATGCTAAGAGATGAAATTGAAAACAGCTACCATGACATGATATAACTGGGGCCCAAACAATTAAAAAGCATGAAATCTAGAGCCTCATTATAAAATTAATGAAATGACTAGGGTGAGCCTGCTGTGGAGGTTAGGAATGAATTTATTAGTTACGGTTATCTAAATTTTCCAGGTTTCATTACATATACTATATACTGGGCATTATGTTAAGCAGTTTATATGGATTATCTTTCTTGATTCTGACAGACAACCTTATGACACAGGTACATACCATTGATCCCATCAAACAACCAACGAGAAAGCCAGGGCTCTAAGATTAGTGTGCTTTTAGCCAGGCTGAGGTCAGGGAAGGGGATCAATGGCATAGGAGAGATTGGCACCTTTGGGAAGCAGCTTTGCCAATGCTTGAGCCTCTATTTGGAGTGACAGGCAATGCAGTTGGCAATTTATTGCTTCAAGGCCTTTTATGATGTTTCTGATATTCTCAGAAGTCTCTGAACGAGACCACAACATGACATCAATGAGGTTGACTCCAAGGTCAGCCTGTACACTAGGCTGATGGTTTTCAAATTTTGCCATGCTTCATGATCATCTGGAGAGCTCATTAGACCGCAACAGTCTGTCCATTCAAATCAGAATTTCTGGGGGTGGGGCCCGGAGAGCTGCATTTATACAAGGAATTCTGATGCATATCTGTTTGGGAACAACTGCAGTAGGCCAAGAAATAATCTCTTATTCTCTCTCTTTTTTTTTTTTTTTCAAGTTATGCTCATATGTCAGAACTTTCTTAGAGTCAAGCATCTGGTGTATATTTGTATAGTGAAACAAATAGAATTTTTCCAGCAATGTATAAAGACTGCACATTTGTTGCTGTCTCTATTTAATTTTAAAAAATCAGTTTTACAAAAAGTTCACCAACTATAGGCTACAATTTGATGAGCTTTGGCAAGTGTATATAACTGTGTCACTACCAGCACAATAATGATATTCCATTCTTCCCAAAAGTTGTTTTGTATCCTTTTGTAGTTAATCTTTTCTTTGGCCCCTGACAACCACTCATTGGCTTTGTGTCACTGTAATTTTGCCTTTTCTAATTTTTGTTATATAAATAAATTACACTGTATATAGTCTTTAAACTCTGGCTTCTATCATTTTAGCATAGTGCTCTTGAAATTTGTCCAGCTTGTTCTGTGTATTATTAGTTCTTTCCTCTTTTTTTGCTTTATTCCATCATATAGGTATACCACAATTTGTTTACTGTTCACCTGTCAATGGACATTTGAGTTGCTTCCAGTTTCTGGCTGGCATAAACATATTTGTGTGAACATATTCTTTATTTCTCTTATATAAATATCGAGGAATGGAATTGTTGGGTGAAATGATGTCTGTTTAACTTGGAAAACTGTCAAACTGTTTTCCAAAGCAGCTGTAATATTTTGCACTCCCACTAGCATAGAATGAGAGTCCCTGTTGTACAATATCCTCACTAGCACTTGGTTTTGTCTGTCCTTTTAATTTTAGCCATTCTGCTTGTGTAGTGGTATCTCATTATGATTGTAATTTGAATTTCCCTAATGACTAATGATATTTGGCATATTTTTTATCTGCTTATTTGGCATTTCAACAGCTTTACTGAGGTATAATTGATATATAAAGACTGCACATATTTAATATGTACAATTTGATGGAGTTAGACATATACAGGCACCTCCAATACCACTACCCAATCAAGGAAATATACATATTCACCATCTCCCAGAGTTTCCTGTGCACTTGTTTTTTTGGTTTGGTTTGGTTTTGTTTGTGGCAAGAACACAACATGAGATAGACCCTTTTAAATTCTGATGTGCACAATATCATATTGTTAACTACAGGCACCATGTTGTTCCATAGATCTCTAGAATTTATTCATCTAGCATAACAGAAACTCTATTTGCAATTCATATATATTCTTTGGTGGAATGTCTATTCATATTTTTTACCATTTAAAAATTGGTTTATTTTTCTTCTTACTATTTTGTTGTAAGAGCTCTTTAAATATGCTGTACCAGGTGTTGGCAAACTTTTTCTTGAAGAGTCAGATAGTAAATTAAGTATTTTATGCTCATGGGCCATAAGGTCTGGATTACAATTACCTAACTCTGACATTTTAGCTTGAAAGAATTCACAGATAATAAAACTTGACTTACAAAAAGAGGCTGTAATTTGCCAACCTGTGTTCTAGAGACAGGTCTTTTATTAGATACTAGGCACATATTTTCTCCCAGTCTGCTGCCTTCGTTTTCATTTTGTTAACAGCATGTTTTGAAAAACAAAAGTTTTAAATTTTATGAAGTCAAATTTATCAATGTTCTCTTTTATGGATTGTCTCCTTGTGTCTTATCTAAAAAAATATTTGCTAACCCAAGACCATAAATACTTAGTTTTGTTTTTCTTTTTCATGGTTTCTTTTAGAAGTTTTATAGTTTTAAGTTTATGGTCCATTTGATCATATTAGGCCTCTGATCCATGTGATCATATTAATTTTAATTTTATTAAAATTAATAACATATTAATTGCTATTTTTTGGGTGTATATTATAAGGTAATATAATATAAGGTAATATTATTTTAAGACAATATTAATTTTTGTATGTTATAAAGTAACAGTCAAGGTTTGTTTTTTGCATATGAATGTCCAACTGTTTCAATAAAATTTGTTGAAAAGATAAAAAATTCCACCATGAATTGCTTTGGCACCTTTGTTACAAATCAATTGTGGTCTGTTTCTTTACACAAATACTCTAATCTCTTGAGTAATCTTAGTTTTATAATATACCTTGAAATCAGGGAAATACCAACTTTATGTTTTTGTTTTCAAAATTATTATGCCTATTCTAGGTCCTTTATATTTCCATATAAATTTTAGAAGCATTATTTGAACAAATACAAAAATACCTGCTGGGATTTTATTGTGATTGTGTTGAATCTATAGATCAATTTGAGTCTTTCAATGTATGAGGATTAAAAGTTTCATTCCATATATTTAAATCTTTAAAAGTTTCTCTAAGCAATATTTTATAATGTTTGATGTCCAGTTTCAATGTGTTTCGTTAAATTTATCTGTTTCAGATTTTGATGGTATTTTAATTTCTAATTGTTGATTTCTATTATATAGAAACACAGTTGGTATTGCATATTGACCTTATATCCCACAACTTTTATACTCACTTAGTAGTTTTAGTAGCTTATTTGTAGATTCCTTAGGATTGTCTATATAGATCATGACATCTGTAAATAGAGTTTCACTTCTTTTCCAATCTGTATGGCTTTTCTTTCTTTTTTTTTTTTTTTTAAATTTTTCTTCTTTTTGCTTTATTGCCCTGACTAGGCCATCTAGGACCATATTGAATAGAATTGATGATAGCAGACATCTCTGCCTCTCTCTTGAGCTTAGGTGAAATTTTCAGTCCTTCACCATTAAGTAGGAATGTTAGCTATATGTTTATAGGTGCCCTTTATCAAGTAATTTCTTTTTATTCCTAGTTTGCTGAGAGAGCTTTCTATCACAAGTAGATGGTGAATGTTTTCAAATGCCTTCTCTATATTAAAATAATCATATGCCTCTTCATTTTTAGTCTGTTAATATGGAAAATTATATTGATTTATTTTTTTAAACTAATCTTGTATTCCTGGGGTGAATTAGTATGATTGTGTAGAGGTTCAATAATTTTCTAAATTGATCTTAAGAAATTGAAATTTTCCATTGTTTTTTTTTCTGTTTTTCTATTGCATAAATTTCTGCTCTTATCATAGTTACTTTCTTGTTTGGATTGAATTTACTCTTCTTTTTCTAGTTTATTCAGGTGGACAGTTAGATAACTTGAGACGTTTCTTCTATTTTAATGTACTGTATTTTCTGCACCATAAGGCGCACCAGATTATAAGACTCAATTACGGGGTCTATTTCTGTACTTAACCCATATACAAGGTGCACCCTATTATAAGGGACATGCTAAAACATACGGTCTACAAAAAAAGGTAATGGAAGCAAAACAGTGAGTTTAGTTTAACTTTATTCTACTATTTAACAATACTCACATTATTTTTTAATCACTCTTCTCCCACAAATCCATGTCTCTTCACTGGTGCCATTTCCGGGGGTCCTTAGACAAACAAATGTTTTGCAGCATACCGGTAGTATACCTACCGGCGGCGTGGCGGAGGTAAGCGTACGTACTGTACGTATTACGTAATGTTCTCTGATTGGGTTATCGCTGCCAGCGTACGTAGTGTACGTATTATGTCCCTGTGTCAGCGGGAAATGGTCTGACAGTCAATCAAGCGAAGCGCTTACCAAAGTCGCACAACATTTTTACAGATTTTGGAACTCGGTGCACACATAAGGCGCACCGGATTATCAGGCACACGGCCGATTTTTGAGAAAATTTAAGGCTCTTAGGTGTGCCTTATAGTGCGGAAAATAATGGTACACATCTGTTACTATAATTTTTTCCTAAGCTCTGTCCCACAAATTTTGCAATGTTTTGAATTCATTTTTATTTAGCTAAAAATATTTTTAAATGTCTCTTGTGATTTCTTCTCCAACTCGTGATTATTTATAAACGGTTAATTTAAAAATATTAGAGATTTTTAAAAGACATCTTTCTGCTGCTATTTCTAGTTTAATTCTGTTTTTTTCATGCTTTGGTATCATTTCAGTTCTCTCAAATTTGTTGAAATGAGTTTCATGGTCCAGGATATGGTCTATTTTGGTGAATACTCATGGATAGTTGAAAGGGATATGTATTTTTGCAGTTGTTGATGGCCTGACTGTGCAATAAATGTTAATTTGTTTTGGTTGATTGAAAGTGATGTTCAAGTATTCTATATCTTTATTGATGTTTCTCTGGCTTGTTTGATTAATTACTGAGAAAGGAATGTTGAGATAACCAATTTTAATTGTAGATATGTTTGTTTTCTATAAATTTTTACTTCCTGTATTTTAAATCTCTGTTATTGGGTACATATGCAGTTAGGATTGCTATGTACTCTTATGAACTGATTTGTACCCTCCAAAATTCATAGGCTGAAGTTGTAACTTTCAGTATCTCAGAATGTGACTATTTGGAGATACAGGGTTTTTAACAAGGAAACTAAGTTGAAAGGATTTTATTAAGGTGTGTCCTAATCTAATATGATTGGTGTCTTTGTAAGAAGAGGATATTAGGACACAGACTCAGAGGATAGACCCTGTGAAGACACAGGGAAGCTAGCCACCTATAAGCTAAGAGGAAAGGCCTCAGAAAAAAGCCAACCCTGCTGACACCTAGATCTTAGACTTCTAACCTCCAGAATCATGGGAACACAAATATCTGTTGGTTAAACTACCCACTCTGTGGTACTTCGTTATGGCAACCTTAGTGGAAAAAAAAAATACACACGCTTTTGATGAATCAACCCCTTTTTCATTATAAAATGTTGTTTTTAATTTGTGGCAATATTTCTCATTCTAAAATCTACTTTGTCTTACTACAGCTATTTCTTCTTTCTTTTGCTTAGTGTTTTTATTGTACATATTTTTATATTGTTATTTTAAACCTATTTGCTCTTTTAAAATTATCTTTCACATTTTTGTGCAGAGTGCTCATATTTTTCTCTGTCTTTTTGATTATATATTTATAATAGCCTTTTTTATATCCTTGTGTGCTAATTCCTTTGTTTCAGTCATTTCTTGATCTGTTTATAATTTATTTCATTTTTTGTTTTGTCTGGTAATAGGTCAAAATTTTCTGCTGCTTTTCATGCCTTATAATTTTTGATTGCATGCCTGATGTTTATGTTGTAAGCTGCTGGTTTTGCTGTTTTTATCTGAATAGTGCTGGATTTTATTCTAATATGCAGTTAAATTACTTGGAACCAGTTGAATATTTTGACTTTTGCTTTCAAGCACTGTTAGAATAGATTATGAGCATCCTTTAGCCTGGCATCAGCATTAACTTCACTGTGGTGGTGGTGATGCTCTTCTACGTGATGCACCTGGTGTTACGGTGTCTTTATGCTCTGGTAGGAACACAAACTATTCTTAGCGTGGGCTTCTGGAATTGTTCTTCCTGCTCTTTTCTGTTGATTCTTTCCTTGTTACTCATGCACTTTTGTACTTAGCCAGAAACCCTAGGGGACCCCTTTGCAGCCATCTGGGATAACCCCTCTTGCACATCCCTCCTCTTTGGTTTTCTGCCCCACAAATTCTAGCTGCCTTGACCTTCTCGATTCCAATCTCTTTTTTCAACTCAAGAAGTGCTGGGTTGTTTGGTTCTCCCTCCCTGCATGGATGCCTGAGACGGCCTCTGCAAAGTAAACTGTCACAGTTGTAGAATTCTTCTTAATTGTTTTCCTTTTCTGAAGGATCTCTGTACTGCAGTTTGGTCGTTCAGTATGTGAAAACTGGTTTCATGTATTTTGTTCAGGTTTTCAATTGTTTAAGTTGGGGGGGGGGGTGGATAAATCCAGTTCCTATTACTCTACTTGACAGTGTTATTTGATTTAATTTTAAAAATTATATTACTTTTCAAAGCCAATCCCTTGTTCTTAGGGGGATTACAGGTCTAACAAAATATATACAAAGTTCCCTCTCATTGTATTCTTGTTTGGCTCAGTGTCGGCTCTGTGGTACCTTTCTGGTGTCTGATTAGTGCCTGCCTCTCTTCTCTAATAGCTGGCAGTTTGGAATATTGCCCACAGGAAATTCTGCTCCTTTGGCACCTTCAGAAATTACCTCAATCTCAAGTCTCCCATATTTCCAAAGTTCCAAGGACACAGATCTATTGAACTAAATATTTACAATCTAAATACAATTGCCTCATGTACATGTATTTCCCAAGCAACCCAGTATTTCTAGTACCCAACACATATCCTAGAATCTACCCCTAATTTGCTGTCGTGAGCCTGAGACCACCACAGAGGTGCAGTATATTTGGGGTATTATATAAACTGTAAAACAGATCAGGGAGGGAGGGAGGGAGGGAGGGAGGGAGGGAGAAAGAGAGGCTGAGACTTCTGGTTTCTTTTTAGGGCAAGGCTAAATGATACCTATTGTCTAGTGTACAAACCTTGAATTTAAAGCTCAAATGTAGTACTTCTTCTGACAGAGGACTCTATATTGTTATTGTCATGTTTGGTGGGGAGAAGGGAGAGGAAATATGTACAACTGTGAAACATTCTGTTCTTTTAATAAAATCTCTAAGTTTGAGATGGTAAGATCTGTGTTTCTCCAGGTCTTTGTAAGACCCTTTTCTTCCATTTAGTGTCCAGATCATATATTTTGAATGTCCAAAAAAGGGGAACCAAGATGCTTTTTTAGCCCTTTGGGACCCTTGCTATGTCTCTGCAGTACCCCCACTCAGATAAGTTCCGGAGTATATCTTGTCAGAGATGCTACAGGTGCCTTAGTCATATCCCTTTGAGCCCTACCTTTGTGGTCCACTCCGGGTCTCACTTCCAGTTGCCAGGATGTACCTACACCTCTTTGCTGGGAGGCTTGCTAAGACAGCTGAAACCTACTGCTTGTGCTCAAGGTAGGCTAGAAGTGCCACAGAACTGATGCTTCATAGTCAGCCCTTAATAAATGACGTGGGTGGTCTATCTCTGAATTGCCTTTTCTACATTTGATTCCTGGAGTTTTCCATTAGGATAGAGGTCCAACTGCCCACACTGGTAGCTGGCTTGATACCTTCCCTTTACTGTCTAATTTCCCACTTTCCCACATAAACTACTTGTACTCAATTCCTTGTCTCAGGGTCTGTTCATGGGAGAATCCAAATTAAGATACTCCTACTTTCTGGCAAGCAAGCAACTAGCCCCCCACAGATATGCTAGAAGAAAAATCACAGCTTTGTATTTCCAGTAATGCAATCCTTTAGTCCTCACTGCAAATAGGAGAAAAAAGGAAAATAAGCATAGGATAGTGAGTAGTGCACTGTCTCCTACTGTTTCTTCACACTGTCAGGCCCAAAGTATACTTTTCTATCTGATCTGGGCCTACCCCTCCCGATCCGCCCCTGCCCCCAGATTAAATGAACTCTGGTCCCTAGCTAAGACTGGGTCCTGTTGCTTCAGGTGGGTTCAGATACATAATTACTATTATAATTTTTACTTCAGGACTGAACCTGCCTTAGCCCTTAAGATGAATCCTTATCTCCACTGAGATGACTTCTAGAGTTTTTTCGCCGCTTGGGGCTTTGCCCATGTGAAGTAAATTTGCTCTTGTAATTTGACGTTTCTGAGTGAGCCTGTCTCCCATATTCTACACTCTCTGCAGATCCCCACCTTCATCAGGTGTTATTCTGGGAGAAGATTTACCTGGGATCCTGAATCCTTAATTAAATCTTTGCTCAGCTGCCTACTGTGACTGTTGCCACTCCAGTTAGTCCCTAGAGATACATGCCTTGGGTTCTTTCCAGGGAAAACAAGTACCTTCCTATTAGCCAGAGATTTGGCCCACAGTCTTAAGTGATCGCTTACTTTGGTGAATTGGCCATAACTTTGAGTGAATTATGAAGACTATCCATCTGGAAGTTTCTGCTCTATCTCTATACCTTCTCACCTCTGATATCCCCACCCTAGAAGAATGTCTCCTGACAAGTAGAAAGAGATTTTAGATTATTTGAGGAAAACTATGTAAAGAAGTGTGTTCTAAGATAATTAATATTTAAAATGGGAGATAAAGAGCCCTCTACATGGAAAACACATTTATCTCTGCTTTACAGAAAACTCTACCTCTTACTGCTTTTATGGGTACTGATTACATTATAGAATGTACTTAGATGCTCCTTGAGGATGGTGTGAGGTTTGATTTGTCTACCAGACTTGTTGAAAAGCAACAATTTTATCTTGTTCTAAATACAACAGATATAAGTTGAACCAATATTCATAGTATCAAAGAAATGTGTAGACTGAAGAAAGACAAACAGAAACCCTGGACTCTTTGTAGGCATGTGGAATAAGTAGGGAATTTGTTATTGGTTAGTGAGTACAGCGTTTTTGCTGCATTCTAGAAGACCAGGCTGAGAGGACTGAACTTTAGGATATTTGAATATACCGATCAATCAGAAATAAGTGAAGAACTAGAAGAGAGGTGTGATGGTAAAAGAAAGAAGAGATCATTGAAAGAAAGACCAGTGGGAATTTTAGTAAGCAACTGTGTGAAGTATGTCAAATGATGCTGCATTTCAAAGGTCAAATAAGAGTGTAAGTAGAGGAATAAAAGCAAAAGGAAAATAACTGGGAGGTGTTTCAGAAGAGAAAGAGAGTAGGAAGGAAAGCGGCAGGGAATTAATAGGTGCAATTACATGTGATTATGTGTGAGATTACATGTGTTAGAGAGTAAGGATGAGTCGTGGAGGAAGTAAGTCAGGAAGTAGAGAGGAGAGAGGGGAACTAGAGGAGGAGTCAGTGGCCTGCATGTCATATCTGGCCTGTTGCCTGTTTTTGTAAATAGTTTTAATGCAGCATAGTCAGGCTCATTCATTTACATATTGTCTTTTATTTACCTTTTATTTATATATTGTAACTTTCATACTACCACAGCAGAGTTGAGTAGTGTGACAGAGGTGACATATGGCTTGCAAAGCCTAACATTTATTTTTACATATAAGATTGCTGACCCTCTACTAGGAGGGACAGAGGGTGAAATAGGAGAAATAATTGGTTAATGAAACAGTCAAAGGTGACCAACTGCCAATGAAAATGCCTTTAGTGGGTGTGGTTAGTGCCTTGTCTAGATCCCCAGCTACTATGAGTGTTGATAACCATCACAGATGTTCCCTTCTGATAAACAACCTTGACTAATGACTGCAGCAAGTGCCTACAAAGGCTGACCTTCTTTCCTCAAGATGTAACTCCAGTGCAATTTATACCCCAGTGCTTCCCCAGGGATCAGACTGAAGCTGATCTTTAGTAGAGAGCACATTCTTGCTCCTGTCATGTCCAGCACGACACAAGCTGTGGGAGAACAAGAAGGGTGGCACAAAGTGAAGAAAGACAGTAGCCAAAAATATATTACAAGTGGGGCTAAGGGACTCCAGCCTCGAGGACTGAGAGCCCAGAATCAGGCCAACACATAGCTTTTATTGATGGACATACAAGGAAGTGAAACTAGTTTTTTCATGGTCTGTGAGTTACGTTGCCTAGCAGCCTGCTTTTTCCGAAAGTCCTCATTGTGCTTCAACATGCATTGTGTTTCTATGAGAACACATAGCCCCAAGGACTCAGTGTACCGAAACCATCCCAGGGGGTTGACTCAGTATCTAAGTCATCTCTAAGGAAGCATGACCGATATTCCATCAAGTCACCACTGGAGCAGCATGGGACACAAGGCAGCCAGCGGGCAGGAGATTAACCTCAGAGAGGGTGAGGGGCTGTGCCTCACCTCTGTTGAGTCCAAGCTCTCTCCTGTTGGCCCCTATGCGGCTGTGCCTATCTTAGGTTGTTCCTCCCTTGAGGAATCTTACCCGTCATTGACTAACCAGTCATCCTCTAGGGCCACACCGGGTGATATGAAGTGTGCAAGTGAGAAAGCGACAGAACCCCTGAGAGGTCAGTTCTGTCTCCTACATATTCTATGCCCCCATGGCCTCTACGCCCAGCTCCTGCCATAGGATGTCATGGGGAATACATGAGGGGAGTGACAGGTTGGCAGCTGAAAGGCAACATGCTCCCTCTGCTCCCTGCTCTTGCCTGCTTCCCTTGCACCCCTACTCCTGAAAGCACTCCCCCAATAGATCACTTGAACAAGAATTCCTCTCAGGACCTGCCTCTATGGAACCTGAGACAGTACTCTTTTAGGCCAAAATGTGCACTTAGCCAAGTTTTTAATTAAAAAAAGATGAAAAGCACAAAAGGCTACTCTGAATTCTATATATTCTATGGGAAACTATGATCATTAAATTTTTCACGAGTAAAGTTAATTATAAATTATGGTCAGAGAAGCATAATAAAGCAATTTACCACATTACACTCTTCGTGGTCACAAGCAGTGCAGGCTTGAGGCCTTTTGTTTATCCGTGGAGAACTGCTCTGGGAGGTGCCTGTGATTCGGGAGGGTGCTTTTCTAACTAGCTGCTTCATTCACATCATTCAGAACTTTCTCTCTGTGGTATGGAACACATGAAACCTTTTGTGTTCTGATCCAACCCCCAAACTGCCTTTGGTCCTATAGCAGCAAAGGGCTATCTGTCCTTGTCATCAATCTATTGAATTTCTGCAGTTATTTTTAATCATCCCGAGAACACTGGAATATGTGATACATTTTACTTCCTGTTCATGACTTCTTCTGGTTGTGAAATCGAGAACATTTAGAAAGGGACTCAGACCACAGCAGTGCTTTTCTTGCTCTGAGAAGTTTCTTTTTCTCTCACTAGTATGTCCTAGGATAACACCCATTAATATAAGCCAAGAGGCAGAAGAGTAGAATTAACATAAATGAAGCTTTTAGTAGTATTGATAAAGTAGCCATAGGATCTTTGCAGGAAACAGCAGGAACTGAAGTTAAAAACATTTTCTTCAGGACTGCTTGGCCTGAAATGCTTTCTTTTTTACTACTAACCTGCTTTCAAAATTCTATTAATCCTTCAAGGTTCAGTTCTAAAGGGCTCTTGTTTTTCTTTTCACATTTGCAAAGTTAACATTTCCTCCATGTGCATTCATCAACTATAACTACTTTCCCAGCTAATATTGTCAACTTGTATCAAGGACTATGTCTAAAGGCAAACAGTCACATGCACAAACTGAGAACTGAACTTCATTTACACATTTAACTACCATGTTTTTAACTAATAGTGAGAGATCTTAAATGCCTATGTAGTAATTTAGGAAATGCTGAGGTGAGAACTGAAATTGATCATACTGTGAAGCTGATGTGTAGCAGCAGGCCACTTAGTCAGCTGGTATACCTCATTGCATCCCAGTGGGATTTGGTTGTCCTTTTTGCATTAGCCCTTAGGTAGAAATTCTGCTAAAGTAAAACAAATACTTTAGATCTTTCTGAAAACTATCACCCCCATAAAGCCAACTGCTGTGCTGGTGAAGACAAGGAAAAGTTATAAGTGGCTCTAAAACTAGAGAGACTCTAGGTTAGGGTCAATAAAACATGCAATTTGTCCCACCCAGCATTCCTGTCAAGCCCATGGCAGATATTGCTACTTGACCAGTCATTCTTTCCTGCTCAGTTTAACCCCTGGCTCACTCCCACCTTCTTTTAAGCCTAACTCTAGGCAGTCCCCATTAACTCATCAGAGTAAGCACTTAAAATACTTGTTAACCATTCTTGCCTTAGTCCTAAGTAATTTTTCTTAAATCGCCTTTCATCTTTTTTTTTGCATGACTCAATAATGGTTTTTCTGGCTTTACCATGTTCTTTCTCTTACTGGTGTCTCACACTTTTCAGTTGATTTTTGTTGTTTAAAAAGCACTATAGCCACTGCTACTATAGCTAGTTACTAAATTCTGATAGTTGGCACATACAAACTTTTTTAGGTACATGAGCATTTGTGATTAAGCATTACAGACTTCTTACTGGTTGAATTTTCTGTAGGCCAAGCCAGGCTTGCTCTCTGAGGTGTAGCTTTGAATAACCAGGCTCACAGTAGAGCTGTGTTCCATTAAAGTTTTTTGTTTGTTTCTTATTCCATATATATGTGACAGTCTTTAGCTTAATTCTATAAATATAGTGCCTCAAAACATGATTCCTTTTAAAAGTAGCTGCACACAACATAAGGTATAAAAGTGTGCAATCACTATATTGAACACCTGAAACTAATATAACCAATATAAGATTGTATATCAACTATACTTCAATAAAAAAATAAATTAAAACATAAAAGTAGTTGCAAATATGTGCTGTTTGTTCAAATGATACTTAAATAAATGAACTAGGGTCTTGTTTACATATAGAGCATTATTATGGTTTAGTCTGAGGCTTGTAGTTTATCAAGGTTCTTGCACCTATGAGTTCTAGGTAGATACCTCTTAATTTTATGGTGTCTGTGACTCTAGTCAGAGTCAGAGAAAGTGAATGTTTTTAGCTGAATTCAACATGCCTAATTTATCCCAAATGATTTCTATCTATTATTCTGTCCTTGACTAGAGTAAATTTATCCTATATACCTATGGAACATAAAAGTGATTTATAAAATTTCAGTGTGTGCTTTGGTTAGATCTAAAATGGATTATCAGGTAAGAGATAAATCTTTAGTGAATGTTTAACCAGCAGTTACCTCAGTGGTCAAGAATAAGCCTAGGAAACTCATGACTGAGTCTCTTTGCAAATGTGACTTAAATTCAGGAGACTGAACAGTCACTTCATTGAAACATTAGGAGTTAAAAGCTCATCTGTCATTGTTGAACCACACTTTTGTGGAGTAAATAATATATTATGGAGTTGTTCAGGTATTTAGAAATTAGCTGAAGTCTCTAGACAAAGCCCTTATGAATGGCAAACTTTTACTACATTGAGCATGGAGTACTATGCTAGTTTAACACATGAAATGAAATATAAAAATCTTCTCTCTTTCAACATTTTTGAAAAACTACTCTGTTCTGGGCACTATCGACTGAAGAGAAACAAATGAATTTTTTGCAGTGCATGTGACTAAGATTTGATATTTTAGAGGAACTCTCTTCTCAAATACACTTCATTCAGCAGAGAGTTACTGAACATATCTTATGTATCAGGCATTGTGGTAGGTGTTGGTGCTATAAAGGTGTAAAAAAAATAAATAAATTTTGTGACTATTTGATTATAAGTGCTATGAAGGAAAGGAAACAGTGCTATCAATGAGTAACAGCAGGATGTGACCAAGTCTAAGTGAACAGAAAAAGCCTTGCGTTGATATTAGGAGGAGGATGAGCAAAAGTAAACTAGCTTAATAGGGAGCGCATTTCAGGGACAATGAGCAGCAAGAGCTAAAGCCCACTGTTAGGAAGGTGTATGGAACCAAAGAAGATTGTTGAGTCAGAGCCAACACTGGTCATTGTGACAGAGTGCAGGGAGCACAGAGGACAGAGCTGTGGGAAGAGGCTGCGAGGCAGGCACTTCCCGTGGGCCATGCAGGGCCACGTGAGACGTACCAAGAATTTTAATTTTTTTTTTTATCTTAAAAGCTACAGGAAGCATTAAAACCTAAGCAAGCCATTAGAATCTCATTGTGAAAAGACCACACAAGGCTTCCATGTTGAAAGGAGGTTAGAAGGGGGCAAGACTAGATGGAGAATAGTTGGGAAGCAATTGTGGAAAACCAGGGAATAAGTGATGCCAACTTTGACTAGGATGATTCAAAGTATCTAAATCACCATCAATCAATCCTCCGAGTTAAGGAAAAATAGAGTTCCTGTAATAATGTAATCCGGGAGGCAGATGGCCATTTAGCTCTCACCAGTACCATACACAGAAAGGTTTGTCAGACTAGTTCTGGTATAGTGGGAGGCCCCAGGAAATGGGTTCAAGGTAAGCAAATAGTAGGACTCAGAATACTTACTTGGAGGTGTGGCTTGCACAGGTGTGATAGGTGAACTTTGGCAGCTGAGGTGTCTCGGACCTCACATGTGGCAGTGCTAGTTGGTTGCTAATTAGAAAAAAGGGAAGATAAAGAGAGGCCCAGAGAGCCAACCCCATCTCTGCTCTATGTTGTTCAGTGTGTGCTTTGTCATGAGTCTGATAATTCATGGAGACACTTTGTAAAAGCGTAATGATAGAGTGTAGGGCTGGAAGGGATGTGAGAGGTCATCTAATGTACTGGTTCTCACAAGGTGTTCCAGAGGCTTCCATTTCTGGGAAGGCTGAGTAGATGTACTTATTCCACTTTTCCCTATTTCTCCTATTAAATACAACTAAACATCCTGGACATTTTATATAAAGCAAGCATAAGACAAGGATGGAAAAAGCAGACAGACCGGCTAGGGATCTCAGGACCCAAGGAATGACACAGTGAGGAGTTCTTTTAGCTTCATAAGTAGACTTACAGGTGAAGACACTAGCAACCCAGAAACATCAACAGCCACAGACAAAAAATAAAAATAAAAACTTCAAAAGAACATGCTCTTGGATCGTGGACCTAGAAAGGGGCAACCTAGCAAAATAGAAAACTTTTAGACCATAATCATTATACTCTAGTCAAAGTATGGTCCCTGGACCAGGAGTATCACCATCTTCTGGAAACTTACTAAAAATGCAATTGCTGAGCCCCACCCCAGACCCACTGAGTCAGAATGTTGCAGGTGAAACTCAGCAATCTGTGTTTTAACAAGCCTTCCAGGTGATTCTGATGCATGCTAAAGTTTAACAACTGCTGACGTGGTAGAAAGATGGTCTTTCTTTAGCTGAGTTAACGCGAGGCCAGACGCTGGTTGGTTTACCCCAGGTAACAGTTTGTACTGAGTCTAGTGGTTGTTTTAGATTTGTCTAGAATACCTCTTCTAGTGCTAAAATTTAAGGAGAATAAAGGAAATTTTAAATGTACATTTGAATTAAATGCTAATGTGTATTTTTAAGTGCTTGGCACATATAGATGCTAGGTAAATATTTGTTGAATATCGAACAAATCGTTATCCTTGGTTCTGCTACAGTTTTAGAGAGGATGCTGAAAGAAGAAAAGATCTGTTGGAAAACCTCAAACTGATATCTGCAAGAACATCTACAGCCTCTCTAAAATCTGCCCCAGTGGAGATGGCTGCTACAGGTAAAGAGATTGCATAGATTTTTCATATTCCTGGCCTCTTCCCCGTCCCCCACCCCCTGCCACCCAAGCAAACTACATGAGGCTTTATAAATACCAGATCTCATATCATGCCAACATTTCTCAACTGTGAATTATCACCTTCTCCTGATGGAGGAATGAGGAAAGTCTAGATTCCTATAGTTCAAGCATTAAGTCTGTTCTCCAGGTTAGTGAGAACATGGGCTTCAACAACAGAGCAGTTTATAATTTTGCTTCCATTGAGTCGGCCCCAGCCCCCTGAGTGATTACATTTAAATCATTAAAACTTCAGGTTAATGAGACTAGAGCAAAACATAAATGTCTGCTGCTTGGAAAATAAACATTTTTGTATTTTCTTTTTTGGGGGGAGGGATAATTTATTTTAATGTATCTTTCAAATTTTAAATTTATTGCAGTGACATTATTAGTAAAATTATATAGGTTTCCAGTGTACAATTCTTAATGTTTATTTCCACTGATATTTTAATTGCCTTGAGACTAAATGAGGTTTTAAAATTCATTTTAAAAGTCGTGGCTGCTAGGATGGGCTGACAAAGGCCAAGTTTGAACTTACAGTGTATTTTTTCAAGTAGTCTTTTAATAACTGTCTGTATAACCCCTTGTGTGTGAGGATAACTCAAGGGTGACTGTAATTATGATAGTGCAATTAGGTATTTTGACCTTGCAGATGTGCAAGGGACCTATGGCTACTAGTATGACTGCTCTCACAATCTCTCATTTTATATTTGTAAAGCTAGTTGGAAATAGCACTAAAGCTTTGTTTTAAAGATGTTTCAAGCCATTGGGTTTAACAGATGGGGAGGTATGATAACTGAGTATCTGAAAAGTCTACAGAAACATCCTATTCTAATTCTCATCACCAAAGCCAAGCTATACAAAATCTGGCAGGAGAATAGGACACAGTGACCTAGGAGGTGCAGGCTCAAGGTGAGATGCATTGTGAAGGGAACCAATATACAGAACTCTAGCATATGCCTTATGGTGGCTGTTGGATGCCATTTGCAAGCTCTTTGTGATGTTCCACTTAGCTTATAATAAATCTGAAGGAACTGGATGTTCCTTTAGAGCAGTGGTTCCAAAAGTGTAGTGCCTGGACCACTGGCCTCAGAATCACTTTGGGAATGTGTTAGAAATGCAAATTCATGGGCCCTACCCAGACCTACTTAATCAGAAACTGTAGGTAGGGGGCCCAGCAATGAGATTTCATAATCCAAACAGGTGATTCTGATGGACACTAGAGTTTGAGGAGTACTGGAGAGTGATTTAAAAGAAGATGTATCTTTTCAAAGGGACACAGCATCTCATTGATGATGTGGGAAGTCAGTACCAAAACTGGTTAGGAAACCAGAGCAATTATGTTAAAAGCGAGAAAAGCCTTTTAGGTGGGCGAAAGACAGAGAATGGCTCCCCTGCTGGATTTAAGAGTAAGAAAGTTCAAGGGAATCAAGGAAGCTATACCTCTTCCTAAGAACCAGAAAGTGAATAGCCACTAGGCTTTTGTATACACATGAAATGAATTCATCTAGTTACTCTCATATATTCTCTTCCTTCAGCTTTCTCTGGATTTCTTGCAGTTAGCAAATTTTGTACATTTTGTTAGTCAACTTGCGACAGCCAAAGTGATAGACATCTCCACCTCTTTAAACCTTTCTCTCTGTTGTGATTTGGGGATGGTAGGTACAGCTTGTATATAAAACATGTCGAGGCATATGAGCATAACAGGAAGCATGACTACTCGAATATATTTCATGAGCGACTGGGGAGACTCCTGGGAAGGGTCTTCCTCTTAGAGAAAGAGAATTAGACAGGCAAGGTTGGTTGACCCAATAACCAATATTGAGTCACCAGGATTCTCTGAAATGCACTCAAATAGTTTTGTGGGAGAAGAGTGGGTTGTAGGCAGATATGGGAAGTTGCTTCACATCAATAGCTCAGAGATCTTGAGGCACAGGTAGCTGAGGAAAAGTATAACCCTGCTGGGAGAGAGAATGCATCCTTGCTCTTCTGTAAGGAAAATGGTTTTTGTGTTAGGGCATTCACAACGCCAGCAAACTCAGGTGTTTTCTATTTCTCAGCAGCATGGGAGTCAGCTGAGGCTCCACTGCCTCAAGTGGTGCTAATCCCTGTGCTGCCTGAGTGACCTTGGCCGTTGCCCAAGGACACCAGCATCATAAAAAAGGTACAATATAGCAAGAGACTTTGCATTTCCCTCCATATTTCCTTGGCTGTATTTTCTTGTCATTTTCAATTAAGTTTATGGTTGATGGGGAGGGGTTGGGTGAGGTACAGGGCAAATTTGTTTGTGTCTTTATTTCCTGTCTCACACTGTAGCACCTAGGTCACAGCTCAGTATACATAACAGGTATTCAACTAATTATGCTGATTCAAAGACTCCTGCAAGCAAACCTTTTAACAATGATTTGATGCTCAACAAAAATGTGGCATGCCTGTGAATTATAAACAACCTGAGTCCATTTTCTTAGCTAAATATACCCAATCAACAGAAACCTTGGATTCAGTCTCCAGTGCTGGTAAAGTAAGAGAAAAAACTCAAAAACTGCAGAGTTAGGGACATCAACGAGGCACCTATTTGTCCTACTGGGCCCTGCCTATTTCCCACTTATGGTTTCTGCCTGAAAATCCTGCTGAGACCGAGGCTTTTTGTGATTGCCCGCAGGTGGCTGAGCTCCTTGGATTGCCTACCTTGTAGCACCGCCCTCCTCACCCTTTCTTAGCTCCCTGAACTCTGCTGGAGACACCTCCATCCTTCACTTCCTTCCACCGCTATGGTTCCTGAACTTAGGCAGCTTTCTCAGAAACAGATGGTGAGTACGGTCTGACGCTTGTGTTTCCTGGTGTTCCTTGCTGTGGCAAAGATCTTGGGGACCAGTAAGTGCCTAACTCTTTCTGCTATATTTGCTTTGCCTTTACATCCACTCTGCTGCTCTCATCCAAGTTCACTTACATCAGATTTAGTCTCTTTGTCAGCCCCACCATGTTCCCTGGTGAGCACATTTCTGGCCCTTCCTGGCTACCCCACTTTTTGAAATAATACTTGAAAAGTGTGCACATACTGAATATGCTATAGGACAAAAGCATTGTGTTTCAACCCAAAACATCAGCAGTGTTTTTAAGAGAGTGGTGCGTGGACCACCTGCATCTGAATCATCTGGAAGCAAATTAACAAAGCAAATTCCTGTGTTTTACCTCTAGCTTACTGGTTTTTGATTCTGTAGTTCTCAGATGCAATTTAAAAACAAATTCATCCAGTTTGAGAGGCACTGCTTTATATTTGGCTCTTAATTTTGACTGAAAGTCTCAGGGTGGAGGTGGGGAGTTTCTTTTACAAAATACAATACACATGTGGGTCCCACTGCACAGCAAATAAATGAGAATTTCTGAATGTAGGAACTAAGCATCAGTGTCTTAAAACAGCCTCCTGGCTGAGTCTACAGTGCAGCCAGGTTTGAAAACAACCACTTTAGATGATTCAATATATGCAGTTTTAAAAGTCTGGAAAGTGAAAACTGCTTTAATAAAGTTATTTGCCTTTGACTATGCTGCCTAAAACCTTCCTGGCTATAGGTCACATCAGTAATGTATTCCTTTCTGTGTTTTGCCTTGGCATCGTCTTGCCTTTTTTCTGTTCTTTTTTTCCTTTGTTTTTGGCTTTTTTTTCCCTGATTAAGTAAATAACAGGAAAGCAATATAAAGTCGCCCACAGCTGAAATTGCTGTAGCAGGTGTGTTTTATTGTATCTCCACAGTATTTTTAAACAGACTTAAACCAATGGGTAAAGGTTGAGTTATTTTCACATAGAAATTGAGACTTGTCTCAGTAAGGGAAGAAAAGGACGTTTCATCACTATTAGAACATTCTTTCCCAGGAGTGCTGAGTAGCAGCTGCCGCTTGGCGGAGTGTCGGGGGCAGTGTCCAGCCTTGCCCATCGTGCCCTCCCTGTCCCACTTGTGCCTGGGCCCTCAGGTGTTTGTGATCTTTAGGATAATGGACTGGATTTAATCAACACTTGAGCACCTACTAAGTGTCAGGCACTCGAGTAAATGCTTTTTCTCACACGAAGAATGAAATACACGTTATTTTCTTTATAGGGAACTCTGGGTTGGGCTGAGGGTCTGGGTCAGAATTCAGTCCAACTCAGCAACTTCCCCAGATCCTCATGCTTGTAAGAACTTCAGGAATTTTGGCTTGGTTCCATATCTCTCAGATTAGAGATGAAACTTTTGGGGAGACTTGTGAAGTATTTTGCATTCAATTAAGGCTTATCACCTGGATTAAGGGAATTTTGAAATCAGTAAATTTGGTGAGGGCTTCAGTCTAATTAGCTTCAAGTGTAAAGGCAGAAGCTTTTGGGGCAATTTAAGACAGATTTGCAATCCTATCAAGTGGATGCAATCATGTATGTAACCTGAACATTTCAAGGAGAGTTAATAATGACTTCTCAGGCACCTCGGGGAACTGAACAGGAAGAACATTTGTTCAGTGCAGTTAGTTATCTGAGTAGTTTTTTGTAACACACATTCTTGAGTGTGCCTCTGGGGAAGGGAGGCCTCACGCCCACAAGTCAATAGCAATCACTTCAGTTCTGGTAGTCTAGAGTGCCACCTTTTTAGTATAGTTTTCAACTGATGTTATAAATATTTTATCAGTTAGTTCGTTAAATAGCATTTTATATTCCTTGTGTGATTTTCCAATGACATCTTGGGGCCAGAATTATTTCTTTAGAAATGAATCTCAAGTTATGGGTTATTAGAAGGGAAAATGCTGTATATCTTTCAGGAATACATCACTTGCATAACGAAAGCATGCAATTGTTTTCTTACCTACAGCACGTCACTGTCACCAAGACCAGGTTGAAAAGAAGGCACGTGGTTAGCCGTGTGTGTCCAGAAAACTTGCCATTTCTCAGGTAGCATGTGTGGACTGGCAAGTTAGGGGGAGGTAGGATTGCTAAAACGGAATTGAAAGACATTTAAAAAATTAAAGTTAATAGTTACCAGGATAAGAAAACATTTGGAGCTATTTAACAAGATTACAATCAGCGAGGTTTTACCTACAGTTTCTGCTGTGGGGTGGGTGGCCGTGTCTTTTAATATATTGTCTGCCTCAGTCCTTGTTGGCTTAGGGTACCTGAGCCTAATCCCAAGAGTAGTAGGTCTTTGGCATCTATAGCTGACAGAACTGGAATAGACCAGATACTTCCTTCAGGCCACTGGGAGAGGCACGAGGAGACCCAGACTGAAGATTATCTTGGGCTTTACTGGCAGGAAATGATTTCTTTATTCCCGCTTTGACCAGCAGAGGCTACGAAAGTCAGACCAAAGATGAAGGGAAAACTGGCTCTTAATCTCCAGGGTGCTGTCCTACACCACTGAAAGGGAGAGAAGCTAGGTGGGTTGTGTGCTACCGTGGGAGCTCGTTTGCTCTGGTCTGGTTCTAATTTTCTGTGTCAGCTTTTTTTTTTTTTTTTCTCTCATTGGTATGGGTAGACTCTTCAATGCTGAAAATCATCTCTCTTAGGGTGGGTATAGAGGCTGTATATTTCTGGTCTCAGACCTTGTCACACTGAGTCAGAGAGACTGGCATCCTCAGGCCCTAAAATGGGGGATTTTGATTCTTCAGTCTTTCAAAAGGAAGGACCATGGATGGAAGGTAGTGCTTTCTGAAATTCATCCACAGAGGTGCCTCCAGGTCTCCTTTGGCTACAGGCTTACTTACATCACAGCTAAGGATAGTTATCATGTTGCTTTTTGGTCAAGATTGGCTCAGCAACTGACAGCTCTTAATCAAATAACAGTATTGTGATCTCTCAGCTTAGTAATGGTAGAGTATAAGTGATAATGACTTTAAGAATTGGCATCATTGAGACCAGCATCCAAATCCTGAATGACTAGTTACTAGCAGTGTGTTTAGGAGCACAGAGCTCTGAGCCTCAATTTCCTCATCTGTAAAATGAGACAATATCAAATGGAGGTGTGGGGATATTATGCTTTAATGAGATTATTAAATAAAAATATATGTCAAGGGACATCACAGATCCTGGCACATATGTGCTCAATAAATAGACATAATTCTTAATATTCTTACTGGTAACCTCAACTTCTTCATCAGGTGTCAAAAGGGTCCCTGAATTTTCAGAAAAAAACCCTTCCACTGATCACCATTAATATGAGTCAGAGTTGTCTGCTCTGGGCTTATGCTCAGCATCCTGCAGTCACCATTTATTAGGGGCCAACTGCTGGCCTGTGCTCAGAGTAAGACCACATTGGAGCGGTTTGCCACCAGCAGTTCATCATCAGAAGGGAGTCAGCACCCTGCAGACCACTTCTTTATGGGAACCCAGAGCCCACACTCAACAGAGATTGCCCTTTTGGGGGAGGGGGTGTACTACTTTCAGTAGGAGTGAATTATGAGCCCAGGAATATTTCTGCTTCTGAAAAGACTCCCTCACCCCTCCTCCTTCTCAACACCACATCACTGTCTGCCGTGCGTGCAACCACAAAATCTCATCATACCCCTTATCTCTGTTCACAAGAAGTTCAGGGCTGATGTCATTTCTCATTTCCCCGTTTTTAATGCCATCTCCTTCTTTGATCTATCTCCCTTGCCTCACCGTCTCTTGAAACTCTTACTTTGTCCTCAGGAACAAAAGCCAACCATGATCACAATATACTTTACCCAGAGCCTCTTCTGTGCATGTTCTCTTCACTTTCTGGCTCTGACCTGCTCTGCTTTTTACAACTCCTCTGCATAAGTGACATGATCTGACTTAGATTTTAATACAGTCAGTCTGGGAAGCCAGGGTGTCGCACTGGTAAGGCCCTTATCCATTTACCCACTCTTTCATCCGTTCATTCAGTAGTCAATTTAATCAGAATATACAAATCCTCTAAGTGGAATGGGACAGTGTATCTTAGATGGAGCGCCCACACCCCCTACCTTTTTCCTACCTTTTTTCTTTCTTTTCATTTCTAAGGAGGACAGCACGCTAGCCTAGTTCTATGCTCTACCTCATAGCTTTTCACAAATGTAGGTAGGTATAAGCTAGGTCCGTATTCAAAACCAGTTTTACGGTGTTTGGTTTGACCAAGCATAATCCTGGTTAATATTTTGGCACAATACGGTGGTCAAGTGCCATAGCACATATACAAGGGCTGTCTGGAAAGTATCCAGCCATGTAATATGAAAAATAGAGGCATTTATGGCTGGATGTTTTCTTGACAGCCCTTGTATAATTATCAGGTGAGGGAAGCTTGGTTTGAGTCCATTCCTGCTACTGTCTCAGGGTTCCCATCTTCTTCAGGTGCTTCTCCCACAGGGTCCTCTGGAGCCATGTCTTAGCAGAGCACAGGATACAGTTGACGTGAGTCCTGAACAGAGCTCAATATAATGGTTAAAAAATTTTGTTGGGTAAACACTTAAGAAGCAACCTTGTGTAGGGTTATTATATTTTTTGGGGGGAGGGGTGTTGTATTTTTAAGTGGGGCTCGAGCAGGCTGACTCATTGTTGGTAGAGAAGATGATGATGGAGAGCAAGTCTCAGACTTGTAGGTGTTCGTCCTTTCTAAAAATCTATCTTAGGAAGGGAAGGGATAATGACTACTTGGATAAATACATCTGGTTTATACCACGCCACACAAGTGTTTGACCTAAATATCCGTCAGTGAAAGATGCAGGCACAGCACACACGATTGTAGAAATACAGCTAAATGCAGTAACAGAGAGGTTTAAAACAATCAAGAATTCATCTTTGTTGGTGAATGTAACATAATTTATCTTCCAATAACACATCTAAAAGCTTTAGACAGCACTCTAGCCTAGTTCTATGCTCTGCCAAGACCTTTAATTCTATTCTCCACCTTCCTGGTCTTTTTGAGAAAAGCTGAGGGGAAGCAAAGAGAAATGAGGCCTCAAGAGGGGAGACTAAAGGTGAGAGAAAATGATTTAAAATTTTTGCTTTCAAGTCTGATTTATTGATTTCTGTGTGTCTTATATAGATAAGCTGGAGACATAAAAGCACACAGAATATCACATAGTATTTTCTTCTATAAAAATGTCATTCTGGGTTAACATTAGCAGTAACAGGAGATTACTGGAGGTTTATTTTGGTCGCTCATCCTGTTCTCCTATTATGAGGACAAATAAGGAATGATCAACCTTTTCATTACATTTCTCCTTGTAAAATGTCTTTGTTCTTCATGATTGATTTATAGACTTTTTAAGTGATGTGAAGTAGAAGTAACATGAACTTCATGTCAGTACATACAAATTGTCTTCACCATTAACTAAAACTTTGACATTTATTCTCAAGAAATTACCAAACAATAACTTTGAAAAGTTTCTCAGAATTATGTGAATAATAGTTTTACAATACAAATGGCTTTTATAATTGACAAAGATGTTTACATTATCTTCAAAATGTGTTTCAGCACCTTTGGTAAATTATTATCTAATTCTAGACAAATATGGCATTAATGAAGAAATTGAAAAGATAAACATCACTATCAGCTTAACTCCAAATCATCAGTACTCATTTGAAATTAATGTGATTAAATATAATATGTGAACAGATTGTTTCCTTGACTTGCTGGTTTAAATTTTAGACAGCTGACAATATTGCAGAGTTGTTTGTTTTGGAATTGTGCTGCTTGCGATGTGTCTAACATAATATGAGCATTTTCTAAATGAAATATTGTTCACAGTTGGGAATTAAAGCTTGGTGTAGGCAAATTACATTTTTAAGACTACTGGCTTAATACGAAAAAATACAAACTTACGGTGTTTCTAAATTATATCCCTTCATTTTATTTTAAAATGCGTCCCTTAAAAGTGAGTTCCTACAGTAGTAGAAAGGGTTGGGTGGGGAAAAATAGATGTACTGGGGGATAAAATTTCAAGGTGACTTTCATGAAAAATGGAACTGCCCTACTTTGGTTCAAATACTAAAAGTTTTTCACTTCCCAGACCTTGCTTTGTAGATGGCAACACAGAATGGTTCTGGTTCAGTTAGTGCCCTGCTAGAGTGAATTATGAGAAGTCCAGGCATGATTTAGTGAGTTGGAACTGCTGCTTTGAGTTCTGAAAATGGTGAATGTAGTCAGAAAACATCAAGAATAATCACAAAAAATGACCTCATAAATCTTAAACACTTCACTGAAAAAACATGTTCAGAAAACAATGCTTACCACATATTAGTGTTGCATGTTGAGGAAGCAGAGATGACTTGGGTTGTTCAATTGAGCCAATTTCTTGAACTCAGCTGGCGAATAATCCATGACCAATTATACTTTGTATAAAATAACAGACATTAGGGTAACGTGGATAAATGGGATGACATCTTTAATTTATAATTTTCGTATTTGATGATGATGGCCTTAGTTTGCTTTATAATAGGGATAGTTCTGGGGGAAAAGGTGTTAGAATTTGGAAGAATTAGTATTAAGAAACGTACCTGACATTTAGTGTGAAATGAGTGCTTAGATTTAGGACATGATCCTGTGGTTAAAAAGCATCCTATACAGAGTTTACGGGCATGGACAGAGTTTAAAACAATTTACTTCATTGATTTTCGAATTATCCAGGCTAGGCCCCCTCATGTTGATAGTTTTTTTGTTTGTTTTTTGCTGTTTGGTATGTGGGTAGTTCCCTGGCTGGGAATCGAACCCAGGCCGCAGCGTTGACAGCGCCAGTGCCGAAGCCTTAAGCCACTACACCATCAGGGAACTCCCGATAGTTATTTTTAAATGAACAATTTAGGAATAACAGAAAAAGCTTCTCCTCTATACTCGTTGGTCCCTTTAAAAAGTCAAATAATAATATGGTTTCCACAGAGGGTAACAACTTTATTGTTTCCTCAAAAGCCTTTTTTTGACTTGCTTATTAGGACACTTCCCTTTATTACATACTCTTATAGCACCATGTCTATGCACACATTTCCTTATTGATGTCTTTCTTACCCACGTGCATGTAAGAGGCGTGAGGGCAGAGGTCTTGGCTGCTCTTGTTTATCATTGTATTTTTAGTGTCTGTACAAGACACTGTCAATGGATATTTATTGACTGAAGACTGAACAGTAAATGAGGGAGTCTGATCCATAGTCTTGAAGGTCCTTATAACCTACATAGATAGATAAAACCCACGAATTAACATGACCGAGTAATGCCCACAGGGTGACAAAAACATGTGCACAGAATACTTGTATGCTAAAGGAACGACGTACCTCATGTTCTGAGGTTTATTTCAAGGACCATTCGGAGGACAAAGGAAAATGCAGTGATAGTATTTCCTCTCCACTGTGCCAGTCATTTTAGTACATTTTGATACAGGATAGCCGCATCTACCTCGTAATTATTAGGACTTTTTTATGTGCAAGTGACAAAAAACATAACCCAAGTTTGCTTTTAACAAAAGGAAATAAAATTCTATTTCTGATAAAATAGATAGGTATTTGAAAGGACCCTTCCTCTTCAAACAATTAAGAATGCTATATTAAATAAAACTATTCTAAAAAGCATTGAGGACAGCTAAGATAGTAAGAAATTATAAGGCCAGTATCAAAGGTGGAAGTTCATAGAGGTAAATTGAGCATTAAATCTTGTTTTGCTCAAAGAATATTTACCAAACTTTTTTTTTTGGGGGGGTGGGGCATGCAGCTTTGTTGGGTACAGGAGACAGAATACAAAGTACAGCATTTCCCCCAGGATGGGCACCTCATGGGAGACCATCCCTCCATAAAGCTGGGACTTGAAAACCCATTTTTCATAGTAAGGGTGGTCCAGAATTAAATCTGCTCTAGATTTCTACCCAAAGGGGCCTGTAGGAAAATTTACCTTGGTGCTTTAGCTTATATGGTGGTGTCTGAGTCTTCACCTAGCCCACCGATTTGCCTATTGTTGACATCTTTGTTTCTTTTACAGAGTTGAAGTTTCTCTTGGATTTTCCTGCTCAATTGTTTGTCTCTGTGGATGCATTTATTTTTTTACCATGTCATGCAGAAATGAAATATAATATAGCAATATAATTTTAATGTAACAGGATTTAGATTGTATTGTTGCTGTAGATTCAGAAGGAATGAAAAATTTTTCCTAGCTTCCCTATCCTAGGAGAACATCCAAGTCTTTATTCCCTAGCCGTATCTTCCCCCTTTCTCTCAATGTACCCCCAACCCTGATAAGGAGAGCCCAGATCTTAGGAACATTTTTTTGGGACTTGATTTCTCTTTAAAAGAGTTATTTAGACTGTGTGGATAAAGGGTAGAAAGTTGTAACATTCAGCACATGGGAGTTGGATGCTATTGATTGAAAAGAGGCATGGGAGAACTTTCTGGGGTGACGAATATGTTCTATATTTTGACTGGGGTGATAGCTATATGAGAGAATACAGATATAAATGTTACTGGGCTGTGCCCTGAAGATTTGTGTACTGTATGGTACTGTATATAGTTATCTCATCCCCCATATCTGATTCTCAATTTTAGTGCCATTCTGGAAGACCTTTTTTTTTTTAAAAATTTTGTTTTACTGAGATGTAATTGACACACAATATTGTCTTAGTTTTAGATGTAGACATAATTATTTGATATATGTATATGCTGTATTAAGAAATAAATACTCCAATAAGTTTAGTTAGTATCCATCCTTACACATAGTTACATGTCATTTTTCTTGTAATGAGGACTTTTAAGAGCTACTCTCTTAGCAATAGAAGACTTGTTACAGTTGAAAATTCAACCCCTTTTGGAGCTCTTCCATTCTTTTACTGCAATTAAGACCTGGGCCCAAATCCAGTTTTTTCTGCTTTCTGTAGGAAATAAGAGTTTTTAATAAGTTGTCAAGGAGGGTATTTATCTTTCACATTTTGTCTTAAATTAGTGATTAATGATTTCAGCATTTCATTGCTTTCTTCAATAGATTGGATGTACCCAGCAACAACCAACAATTCCATAATTCTCATAATAGCAACTTGCCCTGTACCTCTCAAATGCCTTATAGATTGCACCTGGCAATGCACTCCCTTCAGCTGATACTCCATTCCAGTTTATCATCCATAAGAGTTTTCAACAGTTGTATCATTACAATAAGCCAGGGCCTGTCTATGCTCTTCCTGCTACCAGTAATGGGCTCCTCTTTGCCAGCTGGTCGGTGAGTGAGCCAGCTCCACAATCCATTTGAGAACCTGCTCTGCAAGAAGAATTCTAGTATCAGTTGTTGCAGATGAGGTTCTGGGAAACAAACTTTATCTGAGACACTGGTATTTCCTGCAGTAAGTTTATTTGAGCACGTGCTCTAGATCAACGGAGTTGAGGGAGCAATGAATGCAGAATTGGGCAGAGGGAGAAGCTGAATTGCAATGCAATTATAACAGCAGCTTGGACCAATAATTTGGAGAACTCTGAAACTAGATTTTCAGTGATTTCCCAGGTTAGTTAAAGAGCCAGTCTTTTGTAATAGCACATCAACCAGTTACTACATGTAGATTGCTCCAGGGGAGGAAAAGTAATATTTGCAGCTTCCTTCAGTCAAGAGCAATGCCTGCATGGGGACATAGCAGTGAACCATCAGTACCTAGCATCCCTTGTGACTGAGGAATGAGAGCCTTGGTCCTGCAGGGGAATTTGGGAGGTAGAACATAGCATCTACCACAAGGCTCACAGAAAATTAAGAGGTATTGTTCTAGAGACAGAAAGGAATAGTGCTACAAGGTTTCTGTGACAATGGAAAGAGTAGGGATGTTCTTCAAACCTCGTAGCACTACTCCTTTCTTAAGAGTTGGAAAAGGATCATACTATCAAGTTCTATAAGTAGGCTTGAGCCTGCTTGAAAATAGCACCTTAGAGATGACTGGATCATAAGAGTATTTTACTATTGTGGTCTGTAAGCTAAGTGTGTTAAATTTCTCATGAGTTGTAAGATCCCCTATGCATATGCTTGCCATAGAGATTGAAGCTCCCAGTGGAATTGTTTGAATGGTTACACTGAACACACAGAAGCCATCTGGGCATGCAAATTCCATGATGAATCAGTAGTGCTAGGCAGAGAGGTCTCATACCATGGTTGTTAGAGGTGTTGCTCCTAGAACTTTCACATTGTACTGTTGGGCTGTGGTCTTCTGTTTTTATTTAGGATTTGATCCAAATAGAAGTGGACCTAGTTCAAGAATCCCAGGTACTGAAAGTATAATAGTAGAAGTTCAAAATCATTCATTTGAAGAGTCATTTTATTGGTAGTATACACAGAAATGTGAGTGTGATAGAGTAATAATTTTATAGCATTAGTGTGAATTACCATGGTAGATTCTATTGTTCAAAATATTTGCTGTTTTTCCCAAGGAAGGATTATATATCCTCACCCACTCCTTTGAGATCAGTCTTCACTATGTGCAATGAAGTGAAATGGCAAATGAGTGAAAATGTGTCACTCCTGAACAGAAGTTTTAAGAGTTATTGAATGGTCTGCTATGTGGCCCCCTTTTCCCTTTGCCAGAAGATGAGAAATATTCCAGTTGGGGGTTGTTTCATGAGTCTAGGCTTTGACATAAAGATTCATGGAGTAGAGCCACAGCTGACTCATGATGAAAATGCAGAGTAAATGAGAAGAAAAACCTCTGTGGTTTTAAGGAACTGAGATTTTTTTTTTTCTGAGAGGTTGTTATCACAGCATAATTTAGCCAAAACTGACTGATACAAATTTCATAGGTTTTATTTTGTGTGTGTTCTATTTGGAGACTCAATACATTCACTTAAATAACTAAGGGGCACCAGATTGTAGTGATTCTCTCTCTAGTAGGAATATTACTAAAGTAAAATTAGCTATTGTGTCTCATTTCTATGATCATTAGCTCATTTTAGTGCAAGCTGTCCAACCCACAGCTCACAGACCACATGTGGCCCAGGACGGCTTTGAATGCAGCCCAACCCAAATTTGTAAACTTTCTTAAAACATTATGAGATTTTTTTGCAACCATTTTTTTTTTAAGCTCATCAGCTAATGTTAGTGTTAGTAGCCCAAGACAGTTCTTCTTCTGATGTGACCCAGGAAAGCCAAAAGACTGAATAACCCTGTTTAGTGTTTTGCTTTGCTTTCATTTTTGTGATGACAGTAAAAGCTAGGAGAAGCAAAGAAGACAGCCAGGGAGGGAGGGGAGATAAATGGTAAACAGTCCCTGCCTGGGTGGGGGATGATAAGTGGGGATAACAGCAGCTGTGTAATTAAAAGGAAAAAAAAGAGATAAATTGCTAATTTTGAACTTACATTTTTGGAAGATGTATGTTATTAATTTTTTTTAAAGTAATGGTTAAGTAATCTGTTTTGCAGTTCGGGTAGGATCAATGGGAAAAACGTAAGACTTTCTTGGACCTAGCTCTACACTAAAAGATAATACACATTTTGTGGATACACACACACACACACACACACACACTCACACACTTACACACTCTCATGTGCATGAACATACACATACTTACTATTTCAGTAAAGTTGTTTCTATTTCCTTCATTAAAAGTCAGTACTTACTAACACAGATAGTCAAAGATGTTTTAGTGATTTGAAAGATGTTTTTGTTTGCTTAATTCATTATTCATTTTCAAGGTAGGGATGGGGATTCTTGATGGCTCATATTGCTTATAGTTTATGCAAACATGAAAGTACGATTCATCAAAAATCATATACAACTCTTCACACAAGTCTTAAAATAAAATCATTTAAAATATGCTTTTATGTGAGATGCTGTGCTAAGTATATTACATAGTATATAGGCTGTAAGAACAAGATGGATAGCCTCATCTGCAAAATGAGGCTTTGAAGACCAAACTCACTGGTGTGTCAAAATAGGAAGTAGTTAAATGAAAATGCATGTGGAGTGCATAGCTTAGTGTCTGGCACAGAGGAAATAGAAAAAAATGATAGCTAATATGCACCCCAATATAATATTTCCTTCTACCAAGTGATACATGTTTTTAGCTTCAGTTTTCCCATTTTTCCCATGGAGAAAATATTTTATGCTAGAGAAAACTGATCAAGGTCATTGCATTGGGACAAAAACTTTTAATGTGTCCTCAGTGTCCCCTGACTTCCTTCTTTCTCTCTTATTTGGGGCCCCAGCAATATTTGGCCAGCCTTCCTCTTTTGAAATTGGACTGTGGCAGGTGGAATTCTAAGATGACTCCAAGATTCTGCCCCTGATATATATGACTTGTATAATACCTCCTGTTGAGTGTGAGCAGAACCTGTGAATATGACAGGATATTATTCCTATGATTAGATTACTAAGCCAATTAAAGGGAAATTATGCTGTGTGGGCTTGAAGTAGTCAGGGGAGTCCTTTAAGAGAAGTTGAGGCATCAGAAATATACTTCCTCTCTGTTGACCTTGAAGGAGCAAGCAGCCATGCTATGAGGAGGGTGACATGACAAAGATCCAAGAATAGGCTCTAGGGATTGAAGTGGTCCCTAAAGTTAACAAGAAACCAGAAACCTCAGTTATATAGCCAGAAATAAATGAATTTTATCAACAAGTCAAGGGAGAAGGATGTATATCTTTCCCTCATCAAGCTTTGAGATAAGATTGCAGCTAGCTGACACCTTGATTTCAGCCTTATAACATACAAAGCAGAGGAACCACAGAACCTAAGAAAATAATTTTGTGTTATTTTAGGAAGCTCAGTTGTGGTAATTTGTTATGTAGCAGTAGAAAACTCATATAAGATGAAACATACACCACAGGACCTGGGATCTGGCCTCCTGAGTGACTGCTGGAGTCAGATGACACAATCCAGAAATGCAGGGAAGTTAACTCCCTGCTTGGATAAGGATTGAACAATGAGAAATGAAAGATGAAAGGAAGATGAGTATAAATTCCCCAAATCCCACCCTTTTCTTCCACTCTTAGTGGACTACTCTATTTTTTTTCCCCTTGTAACTCTTCTAAAGAAACCCTGTGTGCCAAGGGAATGCATTATCTGCCTAACTTCCTTTGTCTTTTCACAATTAATTGTAGTTGTATATCAGCTTGGTAATGTATCACATTACACTGCTATTTCTTTCCTCACCTCCACCAGCATGGTCTTGCATCTCCCAAATAAGATGTTAGCATTTTAAACCTTCCCCCTGGATTCTGCTTTCTGAAGGACCTGGGCTAAGTCACTCACATAACAATTAAGTGGCAGATCCAGCATTTGAGTCCAAGTCTGACTCCAAAGCCTGAGTTAATTTTAGGATGTCTTATTTCATTATTAGGAAGTTAAATTTAAAAGTAAAAAATACATACCTGGTAGAGGCAGCACATAATTTCTATGATAATGACCACTTACAAAGGTATGAAATGGTTTTTTAGATTGTCTTATTATTCAAAATAGGGTTGATCTAAATGTTAGAAAGAAAATTATCCTGGCTCTTTCAATCTGTTTGATTTAACATACATACATTTGGAAAGAAGGAACTCCACAGCATAAGTGATACTTGCTTTCTGTAATGTTCATGGCTAGTACATATTGGGGCAATAGCATGACAAAAGATTCACTTATTCTTTGCACAGTGGAAATTGCATTCCTAGGATACATTTCCTTCTCTCTCTCTCTCTTTTTCGGAGTTGTCAATACATGTCCTGAGGTTGGAATTTTGCCTTGAACTATTTCTGAGATGTTCTTTCCATTGAGCAGTGTTCAATGAGCCTGAGGCAGAGTTTGAGGCAAATAAACAGAAACAGTACCCAAGGGCATTTTTAACACTGAGTTCTGTTGGTAAATGAAAACGTTGCTTTCAGATTGGCTAACTGGGTTAGTGCATTAGGGCCTAATAGGTGGGCATCACAGTTTGCTGCCCTAGTGATAGGGTCCAGAGAACAAGTGAGGCCTTATTTTTAGTGTATTTTTCTCCTTATGGAAACATGGTAACCTGATGACCATGACCGTGAGTTGGGCATGTTGCTTTTAAATATGCATCGTTAGGATTCAGTTGGAGATCCTTTGGAGATGCCTGTCCGGCTCTGTTTTTTTTGTTTTTTTTTTAAGTTTCACCAATAATCTGAGTTGAGTCATTTGGCAGTCACCCCACCCCAAGACCCTTGTGATTGAATAAATAAAGCTTGGCTGAACATTCTTTCCCAGGAACTTGTAGTGGAGATGGAGACTACCAGAGAGATAGGGTTGACCCCCTGACCAGATATGTAAGTACAGTGTGGCCATCTTCCTTCCCCCTGCATGTGAATGGAGAAGCTAAAAAGTCTGATTTTATTTTCTGTGTGTATTCCTTGCTCTTCCCCATTTTTACAGAAATGTTATATGAAGAGAGAATGTCAGCAGGGATGATTTTCTTTTCTTTTTTTTTTTTTTTTTCTTCTAGATCCAGCGTTTACCTTTGTTCACCCTGATTTGTTTCCTAGGATCTCTGTCCTCTGATTCAGTGGACTCCCTTAATCCTGGCTTCCAGGAGTGTTTGGCCATTATGAGGTACCATTAGGGATCAAAATGTAAGAAAAGAAGCTGGAATAGTTATTTCCTTGCTTCTCCCTCTAGGGCTGCAGATTCGCAGTGGTTGCTGTTCTGTGGCAAGGTCACAGGTCTTAGAGGGCGATTTTCTCCTTCAGCTGTAGAGCTCACAGTGTTTCAATAAATGCATCCCACGTCTAACAACAGGCAGATCCTGTTATCACCCCTAAACCTTAAGGAGAAAGAGGAGGGAGCTTCATCTTGCCTTACTGGTTTCTCTTCTCTCTGCCCTCCAGTCTTTGTACGTAATTTAACGATGCCTTTTGAGAGTACTGTCTTTTTTTGCTGGGATCATGATGGACTGTTATGTGAGCTATGCTCCTGAAGTTCTAATCCTTTTTGGATCCTGACTGAAACAAACCTGTACTCTTACGATAAATTTGTTTTGCTTTAACTAGTTAAATGTGTATTAAAGCCAAATAGCCCTAACAAAGTTTGAATTGCTTATATAATACATACATAGACCTAAACAGTTTTTCAAAATAAGATGTGAAGTTCATTGGTGAATCAAATGGGCTGTCACTTTGTACATGGTACTATGATATATCATACCTTTGTGTGTTCTTTTTCAGTTTTATTGAGATGTAATTGGCATGTTACATTACATTAGTTTTAAATTGTACAACATGATGACAATATATATGTGTATATATTGCAAAACGATCACCACAGTAAGTTTAATTAAAATCCATCACCTCACATGTTACAACTTTTTTTTTTTTTAATTCATTTTTATTGTTAGACTTATTGGGGTGACATCTGTTAGCAAGGATTACATAGGTTTCAGGCATACAATTCTACAGTGCATTGTCAACTTACAACATTTTTTTTTGTGATCAGAACTTTTAAGATTTACTGTTAGCAACTTTCAAATATATAATTTATTATTAACTGTAGTTACCATGCTGTATGCTATATCACAAGAACTTACTTGTGTTGTAACTGGAAGTTTGTGCCCATTTGACTGCTTTAACCCATGTTGCCCACCCCAAACCCCCACCTCTGGCTACCATCAACCTTTTCCCCTGTGCCAATGAGTCCATATTTTAAAAATTTCACATTTAAGTGAAATTACATAGTATTTGTCTTTGAATAACTTATTTCACTTAGCATAATGCCCTCAAGGTCCATTCATATTGTTGCAAATGGAAGAATTTCCTTCTTTTTAGTAGCTGAATAATATCCCATTATATATATTTTATATATATATATATATTTTATATATACATATATATATATATATATGTATATATAAAATAAAAATCACATTTTCTTTATCCATTCATCTGTTGGTAAACACTTTGGTTGTTACCAGGTCTTGTAAAAAATGCTGCAATGAACATGGTGGTGCACATATCATTTTTTTCTTTAATTTTTAAAAAATTTTCAATTATAGTTGACATTCAATGTCAGTTTCAGGTATACAGCATAGGATTAGACATTTATATAACTTACGAAATGATCCCCTCAATAAGTCTAGTCCCCCCGATACCATACATAGTTATTATCTTATTGACTATATTTCTCATGCTGTACTTTTTATCTCTATGACTATTTTGTATCTGCCAATTTGTACATCTTAATTCCTTCCCCTTTTGCATCCAACCACCCAACTGCTTTCCCATGTGGCAACCATCACTTTGTCCTCTGTATCTATGAATCTGTTTGTTTGTTTTTTTTCATTTATTTTGCTTTTTAGATTTCACAAGTGAAATCATATGGTATTTTTCTTCCTTTTTCTGACTTATTTCACTTAGCATAACACCCTCTAGATTAATCCATGTTGTCATAAATGGCAAGATTTCATTCTTTTTTATGGCTGAGGAATATTCCAACATGTATACAAGGGCTGTCTGGAAAGTATCCAGCCATGTAACTGTTCTCATTATATTGACAATGGCTGGACTATTTCTGGACAGCCCTTGTATGTACCACTTCTTTATCGGTTGTGTATTGATGGACATTTAGGTTGCTCCCATATCTTGGCTAACGTAAAAATGCTGTAATGAACATAGGGATCTTTTCAGAATAGTGTTTTGGATTTCTTTAGATAGATATCCAGAAGTGGGATTGCTGGGTCATAAGGTAGTTCTATTTTTAAATTTTTGAGGAACCGCCATACTGTTATCCATAGTGGCAGCACCAGTTTGCAATTTCACCAACAGTGCACTACATTTCCCTTTTCTCCACACCCTCACCAACACTTGTTTGTTGATTTATTGATGATAGCCATGCTGACAGATGTGAGGTGATATCTCATTGTGGTTTTAACTTGCATTTCTCTGATGATTAGTGACAGTGAACATCTTTTCATATGTCTCTTGGCCATCTGTATGTCCTCTTTACAGAAATGTCTGTTAAGATCCTCTGCTGATTTTAAAAATCAGATTGTTTGTCTTTTTGATGTTAAGTTGTATGTGTTCCTTATATATTTTACATATTAACTCATCAGATGTGTCATTGGTGAATATCTTCTCTCATTCAATGGGTGACTTTTCATTTTGTTGATTGTTTTCTTTGCCATGTAAAACTTTTTAGTTTGATGTAGAACCACTTGTTTATTCTTTTGATTCCCTGAGGCAGCATATCCAAAACATATGACTGAGAGTACTGTCAGAGTTTACTGCCTATGTTTTCTTCTAGGAGTTTTACAGTTTTGAGTCTACAATCCATTTTGAGTTTATTCTTGTCTATGGTGTAAAATAATGGTCCAGTTTAATTGTTTTGCATCTAGCTGCAGTTTTCCCGGTGCCATTTATTGACAAGACTATCATTTCCCCATTGCATATTTTTGGCTCCTTTGTCATAAATTGACCATATATGTGTGATTTTATTCTGGGCTCTTTGTTCTGTTGATCTATGAATCTGTCTTTATGTCTATACCATATTGTTTTGATTACCAAAGTTTTGTAATATGGTTTGAAATCTGGAAATGTGATGCCTCCAGATTTGCTCTTCTTTCTCAAGATTGCTTTAGCTATTCATGACCTTTTGTGGTTCTATACAAATTTTAGGATTGTTTATCCTATTTCTGTGACAAATGACATTGAAATTTTTATAGGTATTGCATTGAATTTGTAGATTGCTATGGGTAGTATGGATATTTTAACATTAATTCTTGCAGTCTATGACTACAGACTATCTTTTCATTTATTTGTGTCTTTAGTTTCTTTCTTCAATGTCTTATAGGATTCAGCTTACAGATCTTTCACCTCCTTGGTTAAATTTACTGCTAGATATTTTCTTTTTGATGCAATTGTAAGTGAGATTTTTTACTTAATTTCTCTTTTTGATAGTTTGTTATTAGTGTATAGAAATGTAACTGGCTTTCATATATTAATTTTGTATCCTATGACTTTACAAAATTTGGTTATTCTAATAGTTCTTTGGTGGAGTCTTTTAGGTTTTTTTGTTTTCTTGGTTTTTTTTTTGGGGGGGGGTGGTGGTGGTAGTTCCCTGGCTGGGAATTGAACCCAAGCTGTGGCATTGAGAGCGTGGAAGCCTAGCCACTACACCACCAGGGAACCTTGGAGTCTTTAGTTTTATTTTCAATATATAATGTGCCATTTTACAAATAGACATTTGTATTGCTTTCTCTCTGATTTGGATGCCTTTTATTTCTTGCTAATTGCTCTGGCTAGGACTTCTGGTACGATACTGAATAAAAGTGGTAAGAATAATAATTCTCTTCCTGTTCCTGATCTTACAGGAAAAAGTTTCAGATTATCTATCATTGAATATGATGTTAACTGTGGGCTTTGTCATGTTTGACCTTTATTTTGTTGAGGTATTTTCCTCCTACACCATATCCCGAAGGGGTGTTGAATTTTGTCAAATGCTTTACTTGCATCTATTGAGATGATCACATGATTTTATCCTTCATTTTGTAAATGTGATGTATCAAGAATGATTTGTGTATATTGAATCATCTTTGCATCACTGGAATGAATCCCATTTTATAAAGGTGTATAATTATTTAATGTATTGTAGAATTTGGTTTGCTAATATTTTGTTGAAGAGGTTTGTACCTACATTCATCATGGATGTTAGTCTGTGGTTTTCTCGTATAGTCCTTGTCTGGCTTTGGTATCAGGGTAATGCTGGCTTTATAGAATGAGTTTGGAAGCATTTCCTCTTCTACTTTTTGTAAGAGTTCAAGATGGAATGGTATTTATGTCTCCTTTTTTATTTTTACTTTTTGGTTCATAAAATAATATTTTTTTACTGTTGAATTTATTGGGGTGACATTGGTTAGCAAAAATTATTTAAGTTCCACATGTACAACTCTACAGTACATCATCTATATCTGGAAAGGTCTTTATTACTCCTTCATATATAAAGGATAACTTTACTGGATATATCATACTTGGTTGGTAATTTCTGTCTCCCAGTAGTTTGAATATGTAATACCACTCACTCCTGACTTAGAAAGTTGCTGCTGAAAAATCTGATGATAATCCAATAGGCTTTTCTTTGCAGCTTACCATGTTCTTTTTCCTGGCTGCCTTGAGAGTGCTGCTTTTTTTTTTTTTTCCATTAATTTTTGACAGCTTCAATATAATGTGCCTTGGAGAAGGCCTGATAGAATTGAGATAATTAGGTGTTCTATTTGCTTCTTGGACTCAAGGATCCAGTTCTTTCCATAGATTTGGGAAACTCCTGTCAACTATTGGTTTGTGTAGATTCTCTGTGCCCTTCTCCCTTTCTGCTCCTTCTGGTATGCTCATGATTCTTGTATTGCTCTTTCTGATGGAGTCAGTAACTGTACAGTTCTCTCATTTCTTTTAACTGTCAAGTCTCTCTTTTTCCTTCTACATCATATCCATATTTCTCTCTTTGATATCATAAATTCTTTCCTTCATCTGGTCAACTTTGTTTGCTAAGCTGGCTATTTTATTCTTCATCTTTTATTTATTGAGTTCTTCAGAGCCAGAATTTCTATTTGGTTCTTTTGAAATTTCAGTTTCTTTGGTAAAATATTAATTTTGTTTGTTCATTTTATTTATAAATTTATTTAAACTGCCTATCTGAGTTTTCTTGCATCTCATTGAGTTTTTAGAATGGCACTATCAAACTCTCTATCATTTAAGTCACATATTTCAATGTCTTTATTTTGTGGATATTTTTCATTTTGCTTTCTGGGCTTCCTTGTTACTTTTGTTCATTGTTTAATGCATGTGTTGAATTCTCCTTTTAGGCATTGATAGGTTTGAGCTCTGAAGTAGGTTAATGTGAAGAGTTTCCTTGCTAACCAATGTCACCTCAATAACTCTAACAATTAAAAAAAAAGTTCTGTTTTGTTTTCCCATTTGTAGTGCTGGAGCATTTTATTTTCTCTTACCTTGTTCCAGCTTCTCTGATGGAACATTCCTTTGGAAGGTGGACATCTTCTTTGTGATCAGGTTGCCTCAGTCTTAAGGCACCACACTGGTGGGAGAATGTAGTGGGTGATGGGATTGTGAGCCCCTGAAATTTCAGTGCTGCCTCTGCAGCCAAACATAGTGCTGTGCTGCCTAAGGTATCTGAGATACCCTTACTGGGGTCAACTGTGAAGGGTGGGGACTAGGTGTACTGAGAGAGGCCGCTAGTGTATTTGTGGCTTTGTTCTCCTCTTAGTAATGGTGACTGCCAGACCTCAGCTGTCTGACCTTTGTATCCCCACCCTTGTCACTGGGATTATCTTCAGTACACATCTGCCACTCAGGAATTGTTGCTCCGTTTTCAAGGCTGTAGATATTCTCTTTAACTCAACACTCAGGGCTATAGTTTTTTGTGAAGTCCAGTGGTAGCTCTCGGTGGGTATGAAGAGGCTTTGTTTTATGCCTGGCAATGTGGGTTGCTAGACCACAGCTGTCACACTTCTGTATTTGGTCTCCGACTCATCACTGCATCAACAGTATTATATGTTGATTATTCAAGCAGGAATGCTTGGGGCCACAGAGAGTGCACTTGCAGCCTGAATCATCCCCTCTCCTGGGACCACTAGTGAGTTCCAGACTGTTTCCATGGCACCCATCTCTGCTCTTCTCTCTTCCCTTTTCCTTTGTTCACCCTGATTTACCCACCTTCAGATGTTTGATGCCCCCGCCTTCAGATGTATTGATCTCTCAGACATGTTTGTATGTTGTGCAAGGAAATCCTTTGTTTAATTATAGCTGCTTAATTAGTTGCAGTAGAGTCACAGAGTTATGGATGATAAGCAGATGAAGATACTCCAGCAGGAGGAAAAGTATGAGCAAATGCACACAACTGAGATGATACTTGGTATGCTAAGGAAAGAAGACAGTCAGTTTGGCAGAAGTGGAGAAGCAATAATTGGAATAATGTTGGGGTCATATTAAAAGGTAGGCAAATAACTTCCTAGAAATATATTTTCTTACTAGGCTAGAGAAATATATTTTCCTTTCTAGGAAATGGGGGATCAATGAAGAGTTTTGAATAGGGTTGTAAAAATGATTTTGATTTGAAGTGAGACATTTCTCCTCTGTTTATTGAATGGGTCAGGTGTCTCCCTAGGTTAGACTAAGAATAAATGTCTTAGCAGAAAGGGTGACAAGGTCTCAAGCTGATACTGATGATTGTATGCAATCCCATAGGCAAATAATCCTGGGACTTGGGTGTTTCTCTTACCATGTGAGCTTGAGGCCTTTTAATGCTCATTATTAGATGATTGCTTGTTGTTCCTGAACCCCTTCCCTTCACTGTTATGTAAATAAATAGAACTAGGAAGAGCAGTGCTTCTCTTTGGAGGCCAAATATGCCCAAATACTCCTTTCTGTGGGGATAGTGAGAAATTGGTATTGAATGCATTCTTTTACTAATTTGCTAACTTTAGGTGTTCACAGTAACCTGCATTACACCTACACTGTGTGTCATGGTATTTGCACCTGTCCCAGACTTGACAATTTTTGTGCTCTTGGAAAGTTAATGTGGCCTACCCACTGCAATTTGCTAAGAATGGTGGTGAGATGGGGAGACCAATTAGAAAGCCAATGATAAGGATGGCTAGGCAAGTGGTAACAAAGGCCCAGTGAGAATCTTAGAAAGAGATAGGGACACATACCAGGTGTAGCTCAGTGTGAGAAGACAGATAAAAATATGCCAAGATTTTGAACCTAGAGTGCTAGGATAATAGTAGTATCATTCACATAACTATGGAAGTTGATTTATGTAGAGTGAATGGGGAATGATATGAATTGGGAATGTTAGGTTTGGTGTATGTCTAGACCTGATGGAGAAACTGACGGTAGAACTCAGCAAATATCTTGGAGGTGGCTACAAATAGGAGTCACCAAAGATGCCAGGGCTAGAGACTTTCCTTACATATTTATGAAGTTAATATTTCAAATAAAGATTTTACTTCAGAATTTTAACAAGGAAGCTGAAATATGTTTAACAGAGTTAATTAGCTGAAACAAATAATTGTAAAACAAAGCAAAGTCTTTCCCATTCGTGGTCCAGAAGAAATGGACCGGGGAATGAGTGCTTCTGTATTTTGACCCCTTTGCTTTTCAATTGGCCAAGGTAGTGAAAAAGTAGCCACCTGACAGAAGTGCCCTAAGTTGGATTTCCGTGTTCCATTCAGCATGAACATATTCCTCATTGTTTTTCCCATGACCTTCTCTTCTTTCTTAAACCCTCTGGTCAATGGGCCTCAGGAGAAATGAACTCATTAAAATATGTGGGTACATAATGGGATAATAAATATTGCAGTAATCTCACTCCAATTAAAGATACTTGTTCTTTCTATTGACTTTGGCATTTATTTAAAAGTCGTCAGAGAAGAACCTTCTGGGTATGGTACTGGCAAGATGTAGCAGATTTGTTTTTTTACCTGAAGTGTATTTAGAGGGAAGATGACAAACAGTTCTAAGTTGATTAATTTTTTTTCTTACAGGTATTTCAAGGATATTTTAGCAAACGGTATAACTAAGTTGAAATAGAAGCACCAAGCACATCAGTAGAATTTTTTATCTCTCAGCAGAAAACAACAAAGCTGTGAAGTGCTCTCAGCTCTGTCTCTCTAAGCTGGTTAGAAATTGGTTTCCTCATCTGTGAAATGGAGGAGCTGAGCTACATTTTCCGGGTCTTCTCTTGCTTTAGGTTACTAGTTTCTAGTGACAAGTCCAAAGTCACAGAGTAAGTGATAGCACCTGACATTTCCTTGCTCTGCATGAGGAAAGAAACCTGAGTAAAACAGAAAGTGGCTGGTTTTGGAATTATAGCGACCGAGTTTGAATATTGCTACCAGCACCAATTACACATTGTAGATAAAACAGTGAAATACTTGGTTCCTTTTTTCTATAGGTAATCAGAGTAAATCTCAAATGCCATATGTTTTATGAGACTGTTCCAGGGACCTGCATGCAGTTGGTGCCTTGTCGTTTCCTTTCCCACGATATCAGGAAGCTTCTTTTAGGACAATTTTATGATAATTTTTGTAATGTTGACACCAAGCTCTGAGTCACCACTCTTAATAGTTTTTAAGTAGCTTAGGCCCATAGTGGTCTTTTAGAAATTAAATGTCAATGAACATTGAGACTAAATTCTAGCTTTATTTATTTATTTTTTTTACCTGTGTCACTAATAGTTTTCTGATTCAGCTCTACAGTTTTTAAATTTATATAATGGGGATAGCATTTACTATGATAACAAAACAAAAACAAAACGATACCAAAAACACACAAAAGAACTCTTGGAGCTTTCTGAAATATCATGAGATTTAAGTGCCAGTATCCCTGTCAAAACCATAGCTTATCTCATACATCTTTTTCTTTCATCCTAACCATCAAATGATTTTTCATAAGTTCAAATTGTACATGTGTTCTCTTATTACGGCGTCTCTATTAGATGATAATCTCCTCTGTGGGAGACAAAGCTTTAGTCATCTTTGTATTGTCTGCATTTAGCACAGTAATAGCATGTAGTATCAGGATAATAAATGTCGATTGAACGAATGTAACTCCAACCCTTCACCCTTTTCTTCTTAAAGACAGAACCTGAACAGCCCCCATCTCATATTTATCTTTAACTCATCTGTTTGCTTTCCACAGTACTGATTTTTTTATTTTAATAATGCATTTCATATGTCTCATAAATTACCTTAAGTTCTGCGTAAGCCAGGATAGTTATACTGGAAAAGGAAAAATCTTGTGTGCTCTTTGTAAAAAGGCAAATAGGTTTAAGTAAGTTTCTCAATGGATTACAACTATTTCATTATATTGGGATGAGAGAAATAGGTAGGTGAAAGCTATAGTTTCCCTCCCCCACAGCCTTACTAGTAAGAGTTATGTTGTACTTAAAATTAGTCTCTGGTGTGTGATTTCTTGCTGATACCATTATGCCACAGGCATCAATATGCAAGTGTGGTAAAGTCCCATCACTTTATTCTGCTGGGCACACTGATGATCTCCTTGCACAGAAAGTTCATGTGAAGCTGGTTGGACAATTTTCTAGTAGGATGAAGCTATTTTCTTATTGAAGTTAAACGACGATACAGTTTTAAAATTGAGTTCTGACTTTAGTATATATCTTCCTTGGTCATCTAGAAATCAGAGTAAAGCCAGATGCTTATACTGTAGGTCCAAGAATAGGGAGTAAGGCTGAGGAAGAAAGAGGTTAACGACACGAAGAAAGACATGAAGCAGTGTGACATTATGTGCTGTTAACCACCTTTACACAATGAGCTGAAGGACTGTCTATCATGTTTGTTCACTTGGCAAAAGGAGAATGACCATCATATGACCTCATGGTTTGGTGTGAGCATTAAGTGTGTTAATCTCTTTGATGGGCTTAGAATACTGCATATAGTAAGATCTGTGTAAGTATTAGCTGTTATGATTTGAGAAGCATAATGGTCCTTTCTCCAGGACTGCATGAGATAGTTCACATAAACTCATAAATTACAACTCACTTGGATTATATTCTATTTCTAAAACAATGTCCTCATCATATCATTCAGTAAATGAAAAAAAATTAATACACTTGCAAAACAAAGAATAAGATAGTATCATAGGCTGCGGCCTCTAGGAGTCAAGAATCTGAGAGACTCGGGATTAAGGCACTACAGTTTTGTGATACAAGCATAGGGCAGTACGTATGAGGTAAGAAGTCAGTCAAGGAAAGAGGTGAAGCAGTTCAAGTGTTGCCCTATTCCCTATTGCTATACAATAGGCTATTGAAGGACATAGCACATTGCTCAGCATTGTACTTACTGCATAGGGCTTCTCCAGAAGAGAGCCACACCTCAAGTTCATGGGAGAGAAAAGAGAGACTTTTACCTATGTCTTCTCTTGTCTTTTGTTTCCTATTGGTCCTCAAGGGAGCTAATTCTCCCGTATTACTAAGCCATCAACAGTTTTTCAGAGGGAGTAGGATACATGTCCTGCCCTGTAATATTTCATCTACAAGTAGAGAGGCAACATTGCATTGGTAGGTCGCTAAGAAAAATATAAGGAAGCTTCTGTGTTCACAGGTTGGAGAGAAGTACCTCAAATTTTGTATTGTTCCCTCAGTGACTCCTGGATGGATTTCTATGCACCTTACATCTCACCCTGGTTAAACAAAAACAAAAATAAACAAAAACCCACAATCAACTCAGTATCTTGAAGATGTGTCTGCTTGATTAATACTGTCACCCACTTTCCCTTACTTCTAGCTATTCCTTCTTTTGGACCTTTTGAGCTTTTTAAAGGAAAAAAAACAATTATTTTTGTGAGCAGCATGCTCAGAATTGCCTCTGAGTTCAGGTGTGTTCTTCAGTATAAGAATATACAAACACTCTTTGCTACTCTGTTAAATTCTAAAATCCCTGAGGATAGAACTATGCATTATTTTATCTGGATTTCTCAAAGCACTCAGCAACTAGATGGGCATGAACGAATAAGTAAATATTGGTCATAGTGGTTAACCATCTTGCCTGCCATATCTGATATGATTTCCTTCTCATTTTTAACTTATACTTCAGGGATTGGTTCAGTTGTCACTTAACCAAAAATAATAAACTTTTCCTGAGAGATCTTATTGCATGAGATATGTTCCCCATTAAATTTCCCATGGCAATTTATTTGAAAATATGAATGCATCCTATGATATTTTGCATTGCAATCTAATTGAATGCATACTTTAAAAAAACCTCACTTTTACTTCAGTTTATTTATTCAGTAAACTTTGAAAACATACAATGTCTAGGACATGGGGTTACGGAAATCAGAAGACTTGATTATTGTCTTCAAGGATCTCATGACTCAGGATACAACGACTCACAAAACATTATGTTATCCCAGTTATTACCATATTGTTATGTTCAAGCTGCAATGTGAGTGGAAAGCAGAGACAGGCTTTTGGGTCAGACTTCATAGAAGAAATCATGTTACAGTTTAAAAATGAGTGGTGAATGAATGGTGTGTGTTGGGGGGCTAAAGGGGACTGGAGGGTAACAGATGTTGGGCATTTGAGGGGGTTCTTACACGTGCTGCGGGGGTGCACTGATGAAAGACAGCAGTTGTATTCTTGGGAGGCCGAGGCACAGGGCACATAGAAGAACTGGAGAGATCAGGCTGCGTAGGAAAGCTGGGGCTACAGCATGATGGACCATAGCCTGTGCTATAGTATCCTGGGAGCAAAGTGGAGTCACGGAGGCAGCACTAGACAGAAGAGAGAATGCAAGCTTCTTGAGGGTCAGGGATGATACCTTCGACTAATCACTTTTTTGTTTCCTTCATGATGCCTCGCAGAGCTTCACTCAGTGAATTTCAGTTAAATGATGAACTCCCATAGTTCTGGGACACCAGGTGACAGGCACAGATCTTAGCTGAATTCACTGCAAGACAGTAAATGTTTAGAATTCTTTGTTCCTGGGAACAGACTTCTGAAGTATGACCTTGTATTTCATTCAACTTTGTTCTTCAAAAATTGCTGCTGTATAATACCTTTTGTCAATTAGTTGGAATTGCATTTGGTTAATGGCATATGTAATTAGCCATCTTATCTTGCTCGGAAGGGCACTAACAAGAGGTAAAATGAGTTATTTTCAGTGGTTGTAAAACTACTGAGCCACAAAAACAGAGGTTGAGACTCTTTATGTGCTCAGAGGAAATGGAGCTGAAACTGAAAAGGAAAAAAAAGAAAGACAGAAAAAGAACTCATCACAAATGGAAAGTATTTCATAAAACGGAGAGCAAATTCAGGTCAATTTTTGGGGATATGCTGCTGTCTATGTTACATTCTTAGGAATTGGTTAACCTTTTCTATTATACTCCCAAGCCCCATTTTTCTTTTTCCCATGAAGATAAATATTGAACCAAAGGGAATAATTGCTTGAGTTTCATAAATCTATTGTTTATCTTATCAAACTATAAAATTGGTTAGTAATTTAACAAGCAGTTACATGAGAGTATTAATAGAAAAGCCAACATTCATTTTGTGCTTCTCGGGGCCAGTATTGCTTGAAGTTCTCTGCATGTATTTTTGTTTAATCCTTGTAACGATTCTATGAATGACAAAATGGAGTAACTGCTTGATTACACATTAGTAAGGAAATCATTGTTCTCTCCACACATGCTTATGCCTCTAGAGCTGTGCTGTCCCATACATGGCTATTTAAGTTTAAATTAATATAAATAAAAAATTCAGTTCCTTAGTCACAGTACCCCATTCCAACTGCTCAATAGCGCATGTGGCTAGTGGTTACCATATTGGATAGCACAGCTAGAGAACATTTCCTTCATTGGAGAAGTTTCTGTCAGACAGGGCTATTCTAGAGACATGACATGACAAATACTGTCCCAGAGCTCAGAACATTTAGAATTATTAATATAAGAGAAATAAGAGGTCATCTGGTCTGGTATTTTTATTTCCAATTGAAAAACTATTTGCCAAAGTAGTTAAAGAGTCTTGCTTAAGATCACAGATTTTAATTGAGAGAGCCATGACATAAACCTATATATTTTTATCCATCCCATGCACTGCTATAGCATACCTGCTTCTGTCCATACACAGCAGGAAGAGGGCAGTGAGGACATGGTAATCACCATAGCCTTGGCTGCAAATGCTTCTGTTCATACTCATCTTAGGGTGTGTGGGGTGGGGATGACTATGAGAGTTTCAACTCCAAAGGGTGCAGGCTCGAGTTCAATTACTCTCCTCTTAAACACCTGAATGTTAACTCAGGTGAAAGAGCACTGCCAAGGAACAGCAGGATGCCCTGGATTATGGAACAGACTGAGAAGTAGTGGATATAGAATTGAACCTCCATTTCTTCCTTCAAGGTCTAGAGAAGACTCCGAAACTCTCAAATATTCAAGCGCATAGGATTCCCTGCTCCACAGCTTTCTCTGTGTACAGGAGCACTTTGCCCAAAGTGGAGCAGGTCAGAAATTCTAGGGAGGTAATGACTCTGGGAGCATATATGATATGTACCTATGACAGCTAAGAATTGGTACATAACTAAATATCCCCATCTCCTTGCTCTGCGTGGGACAACTCTGAGTTGGGAACCCACAGTGAGTCATACCACTTGGATGGGAGCAGAATCTGAGACTTGCTTCTCCCCAATAAATATGGCAAATGTGATGGGATGGTCACTCATATGTCTATCTTATATAAGATACCATCATAGTAGAATGTAGTGAGGGATTATTTTGCCAGCCGTAGGGAAGTAAGCTGCCATATTGTTAGAGGGCTGCCTGATAAGGAACTACAGGTCATCTCTTTTCACTGAGGGGTTCAGTCCTATAGGAGCTGAATTCTGTCATCAACCATGGGAACTTTGAGAGGACTCCAAGCTCCAGAAAGAAATGCAGACTGGTTGACATCTCCTTTGAAGTCTTGGGAGACCTGAATAGAGGATTCAGGTAATCTGTGCCCAGACTCATGACCCACAGGGAGCTATGAGACAGTAACTGTATATTGTTTGCAGTAGGTACGCAACAATAGAAAACTAATACAAGGTTTTTATACAGCCTCCCAGAGGTGTCCGGTGGGACTGAGCCCCAATTGTTCTCAGAGGTAACTTGCTCGTTATTGTACCCCTATGTAGGTTTCCTTCTACCGTTTCCCACTTCCCTATTCTCCTGCTGCTACTTCTTGGAATCATTTTCTATTAATAAATAAAGTACTTGCATTCAAATCCTTCTTTTAGTACCTGCTTCTGGGAGAACCTAAACTAGCACTAGCTGTTTGGTGCCTTTTTTTTTTTTTAACAAGTTCTTAAAAAAAACCCCAAACAAACTGCTTTCTGAAGATATAACTCACATGGTACACAGTTCACCCATTTAAAGTGTACAACTCAATATTTTATATATACAGGGTCATGCAACCATCACCACAATCAATTTTAGAACTATATCACCTGGAAAAAAACCCCAGACGCATTCGCAGTCACTCCCCAGTTCCTTCTACCCCATTCCTCCCAGCCCAAGGCGACCCTAATCTGTGTTTCCAGTCTGTGTAGATTTGCCTATTTTGGATATGTCAGGGAGATGGAATCATAAAATATGTGATCCTATGTAACTGACATCTTAGCATATTTTCAAAGTTAATCAATATTGAAGCATCAGTATTTCTTTTTATTGTTTAGTGTTCCATTATGTGGATATACCACATTTTATTTATATATTCACCCACTGATGGGCATTTGAGTTATTTCCACATTTGGCTATTATGACGAATGCTGCTACGAGCATCTTTGTTTTTGTGTGGATATAGATTTTTCACTTCTCTTGGGTTTCTATTAATACCTAGGAGTGGAATTGGTAGGTTATAGGGTAACTCTATGTTTAGCATTTTAAGGAGCCGCCAAACTATTTTTCCAATGTGATTACATCATTATACATTGTCACCAGCAGTGTGTGAGGGTTATAATTTCTCACATACTTGCCAACATGCATCTGTCTTTGATTATCGCCGTCCTAGTAGGTATGAGTGGTAGCTCATTGTGGTTTTCATTTGCATTTTCCTAATGACTAATGACGTGAACATGTTTTTATGTGCTTATTGGCCATTTGTATGTATTCTTTAGGAAAATGTTTATTCACATCCCTTCCCTATTTTAAAATTGATTTGTCATTGTTGAATTGTAAGTATTCCTTGTATTTTCAGATATATGATTTGCAGATACTGCCATCCTATAAGTTATTTTTTCACTTTCCTTTTTAAAATTTATTTTTATTGAGATATAATTGACATACAACATTGTGTAAGTTTAAGGTGTCCAACTTGTTGATTTGCTATATTTATATATTGCTATATGATAACCACCATAGAGTTAGCTAATACCTCTATCATGTCACGCAATTATTATTTCCTTTTTGTGGTGGGAACAATTAAGATCCAACTTCTTAGCAACTTTGAAGTTTATTTGGTATTCCTCTCTATAATCACTAGGTTGTGCCTTAGCTCTCCAGAACTTATTCATCCACTGGTTGCAAGTTTGTCCCCTTAAACAACATCTCCCAAATTTTCACAGCCCCCAGATTCTGGTAATGACCATTCTACTCTTTCTCTTAATAAATTTGGCTTTTTCAGATTCCACATATATGTGATATTATACAGTTTTTTCTTTCTTTGTCTGACTTATCTCATTTAGCATAATGACCTCAATGTCAATCCATATTGTTTCAAATGACAGGATTTCCTTCTTTCACATGACTGACTAATATTTTATTATACAGAGGATACCAAAAATGTATACACATTTTAATAAAGGAAAAAACTGTATTAAAATTGTAATACTCAATCTGTACTGGTAACATAGATGAATAAAAGTCATGTTTGAGTTCTGCAATTACAAGAGGTGTGGTTACCATCAGTATTTATGTAATATATAGCTAATATCTCTTAAAATGTGTATACATTTCTTTGGCACCCTGAAACATGGCTATTATTAATAATGCTCAATAAACATGGAAGTGCATATATCTCTTTGATAAGCCTGTCTTCATCGCCTTTGAATATATACCCGGCAGTGGAGTTGCTGGATTATATGTCAGTTCTATATTTAATTTTTGAAGAACCTCCATTCTGTTTCCTATAGGGGCTGAACCAATTTGCCATCCCACCAACAGTGCACGTGGGTTTCCTTTCTTCTAGATTCTTAACAACACGTACCACTTCGTGATGACTGCTGTTCTGACAGGTGTGATGTGATATCTCATGGTAGTTTGGTTTTGTATTTCCCTGAGTAGTGATGTTGAACATGTTTTCACGTACCTGTTGGCCATTAGGGTGTCATCTTTGGAAGAATGTCTGTTTTAAATTCTCTACCCATTTTTAAGTTGGATTGTTGGGGTCTTGTTTGTTTTTCTGTTTTGTTTTTCTTACTGGGTTGTGTGAATTCTTTATGTATTTTGGATAGCAACCCCTTGTCAGATACATGGTTTGTAAATATTTTCTCCCATTCCATTTGTTGCCTTTTCATTTTTTTCACTGTTTCTTTGGCTATGCAAAAGCTTTTCAGTTTCATGTAGTCCCACTTGTTGATTTTTGTTTTTGTTGCTTGTGCCTTTGGTGTCATATTTAAAGAAAATCATTGCCAAAACCAATGTCAAGGAACTTCTTTGCTATGTTTTCTTTTAGAAGGTTTATGATAGTAGGTCTTAAGTTTAAGTCTTTAATCCATTTTGAGTTCATTTTTGTAAATGGTATGAAATAGGGGTCTAATTTTTATTCTTCTGCATGTGGTTACCAATTTTCCCAACACTATTTGTTGAAGACACTGTCCTTTCCCCATTGCGGGTTCTTGGCTCCCTTGTCAAATATTAGTTGACCATAAATATGGGGGTTTATTTCTGGGCTCTCCATTCTCCTCCATTGGTCTATAGGTCTCTTTTTTTGGCAGTACCATACTGTGTAAATTACTATAGCTTTGTAAGTACAGTTTGAATTCAGGAAGTGTGATATCTCTGGGTTTGTTCTTCTTGTGATTTCTTTGACTATTCAGGGTATTTTTGTAGTGCCATTGAAATTTTAGGATTTTTTTTATATTCTGTGAAAAATGCCACTGAAATTTCAGTAGGTCTTGCAGTGAATCAATAGATGGCTTAGGGGAGTATAGACATTTTAACAACAGTCTTCCAATTCATGAAGATGAGATATCTTTTCATTTATTTGTGTCTTCCATTTTTTTTTTTGTCAAAATCTTTTGGTTTTAATTGTACAGATATTTCAGTTCCTTTGTTAAATTTATTTCTAAGTACTTTATTGTTTTTGAGTCTATTGTGATTGAGATAGTTTTTCTTTTTTAGATGCTTTGTTGTTAGTGTATAGAAATACTACGTGATTTTTGTAATTGCTTTTATATCTTGCAGCTTTAGTGAGTTCGTTGGTTAGTTCCAACAGTTTTTTAGTGGAGTCTTTAGGGTTTTCTCTATATAAGAACAGATCATATGCAAATAAAGACAATTTTATTTCTACTTTCTCAATTTGGGTTCCTTATATTTCTTTGTCTTGCTCTTATTGCTCTATCTAGTACTTCCAGTACTGTGCTGATTAAGAGCGATGAGAGTGAGCAGCCTTTCTTGTTCCTGGTCTAAAATAAGCAGTCTCAGTTTTCACCATTGGCTATAATCTTACCTGTGGATTTGTCGTATTTGAATTTTATTATGTTAAAGTATGTTCCTTCTACACCCAATTTATTGAGGGTTTTTATCATGAAAAGATGGTATATTTTTGTCAAATGATTTTTATGCATCTATTGAGATTGTATGATTTCTATCTTTCATTCTATTAATGTGTGCTGTATCACATTTACGGATTTCTGTGTGTTGAACCACCCTTGCATTCCAAATAAATCCCACTTAGTCATGATGTATAATCTTTTTTAATGTGTTGTTGTTTGGTAATACTTGGTTAAGAAATGTTTTATCTATATTCATCAGTAATATTGGTCTATAGCTTTATTTTCTATAGTGTCTTTTTCTGGTTTTGATATCAAGATAGTGTTGACCTTGTAAAATGACTTTGGAAGTGTTCCCCTTCTTCAGTTTTTTGGGGAATATTTGAAAAGAATTGGTGTTAATTCTGATTTAAATGTTTGGTAGAATAGCAGTGAAGTCATATGATCCTGGAGTCAGTTTTGATAGTTTAAGTCTTTCAAGGAAATTATCCTTTTCATCAAAGTTATCGAATTTGTTGGCTTAGAGATAGTCATAGTATTCCCCTGTAATCATATTTTATTTCTGTGAGTTTCATGGTCATGTTCCTTCCTTATTCATGATTCTATTTGTGAATAAAATTTCTTTATGTTTTTGGTAACTCTAGCTAAGTACTTGCCAATTTATTGATCATTTCAAAGAGCTAACTTTTGGTTTTCTTGATTTTTCTATATTCTTTTTCTATGATCTATTTCAACAATGACCTCTTTATTTTTTTCCCTTCCTTCTGTTTGATTTAGATTTAGTCTGCTTTCTTTGTTACAGTGTCTTATGATGAAAGGTTAGGCTATTGATTTGAAATCTTACTTTTTTTTGCAATATAGACGTTTATAGCATACATTTCCCCTTTAAGCACTGCTTTAGCTAGCTCCCATGTTTTGCTGTCTTGTGTTTTCATTTATATTTATCTCAAATTCTGATTAAATATTAGCAAATTTAGTTTTATTTTCTTCCTTTGTGCTATTATTGTCATATATATGACATCTATTTGTTATAAGTTCATCAGTACAGTTTTATAATTTTTATGTAATCTGATATATTTTAAATCAATTGAAAGGACAGAAAGGTATTTTTATAGAGTCTGTTATATGTATCTATACATAATCTTCTTGTGCTGTTTCTCTCTACATGCAGATTTGAATTTTCATCTATTATTTCCTTTTAGAATGAAGGACTTTCTCTTGTAGTTCTCATAAAACAGGTATGTTGGTAACAAATTCTGTTTGTTTGAAAATGCCTTTATTACATCTTCATTTTTAAAAACATTTTTTGAATTAATAAGCTTTATTTTTAGGGCATATGAGGTTTATAGAAAAATTGAACAGAAAGTACAAAAAGATCCATATCCATGCCCACAGTTTCCTTTGTTATTAAATTATTGCATTGGTGTTGTACATTTTTTATATTTGATGAATCAATATTAATATTTATTATTAATTAAAGTATGTAGTTTATATTAGGGGTCACCTTTTGTGGTACACAGTTCTGTGCATGATGCCAAATGTGTAATGTCATCTATCCACCATTACAGTAACACACAGATAGTTTCAGTCCCCTACAAATTCTGTGTACTACACCTTTTCATTCCTACTCCCTTAATCCTCCTTGGGAACTACTGTCTTTTTATTTTCTCTGTCATTTTGCCTTTTCCAGAATATCTTATAGTTGGACTCATACAGCACATAGCTTTTTAATCCTGGTTTCTTTCACTTAAGAATGTGCATTTACGGCACCTGCATGTGCTTTCATGGCTTTAAAGTTATATTTCTCTTATCACTGGATAGTGTTCAATTACATGGCTGTCCCAAGGTTTGTTTACCCATTGACCTACTAAAGGACAACTTAGTTGCTTCCCGGTTTTGCTAATCATAAATAAAGCTGCTAGAAGCATTTGTGTGCAGGTTTGTGTGTGAAAGTTTTCAATTCAGTTGGGTAAATACCTAGGAGCACATTTGCTGGAATGTCTAAAAAGACTGTATTTGGCATTGTAAGAAACTGCCAAACTGTCCTCAAAAGTGGCTGTACAAACTTGCAGTGCCACTGGCGGTGAATGAGAATTCTCATTGCTCCACATTCTCATCAGCGTTTAGTGTTAGTATTTTGGATTTTAGCCATTCTAATGGGTGCGTAGTAGTTATCTTATTGTTTTTTAATATGACATTTCCTAATTACATATAATATTGAAAAAATTTTAATATGCTTATTTGCTATCTGTATGTGTTCTTTGGGGAAGTGTCTAAGTTCTTTTGCTCCTTTTTTAATTGGGTTGTTTTCTTATTGAATTTTCAGAGGTTTTTTTGTACATTTTGGATTCAAGTCCTTTATCATATATCTGTTTAGCACACATTTTCTCCCACTTTGTGGCTTGTCTTCTCATTCTTTTAGCAGTGTGTTTAACAGAATAAAAGCTTTTAATTTTAATGAAGCCTAACTTAATAATTTTTCTTTTATGAATTGTGCTTTTGGTAGTCTATCTGAAAACTCATCGTCAAACCAAGCTCACCTCAACTTTCTGTTGTCTTGTAAATTTTTATAGCTGTGTTTTACATTTAGAGCTGCCATCCATATTGAGCTAATATTTGTCAAATGTGTTAGATTAGTGTCTAGATTCAATTTCTTTTTTCATGTGGGAGTTCAGTTGTTTCAGTACTGCTTTTTCCTTTGGATTACCTTTGCTTCTTTATCAAAGATTAGTTTACAGTATTTGTGTGGGTTTGTTTCTAAGGTGTCTTATGTTCCATTGATCTATTTGTCTATTCTTTATTAATACAACACTGTCTTGATTACTATAGCTTTATTGTAAGTCTTGAAATTGGGTAATATTAGTCCTCTGACTTTGTTTTTTATTATTACTATCACGTTTGTTATTCTGGGTCGTTTACCTTGCAATATAAGCTTTAGAATCAATTTGTTGATATCCACAAAGTAACTTGCTGGGATGTTGGTTGGGTTTGGTCTCCCCCTCCTCTCTGCTCCCTCTCCACTTTCTCCCTCCTCCTCCTCCTCTTCTTCCTTCCTTCCTCCTCCTTCTATATGGGGGTAAAACCTTGTTGCTTTTCTTATTTTATTATTTTTCATTGGAAACTGGACATTTTGGTAATATATTTTAGCAACTCTAGATACTTATTCACCCCTACCAACCTACCACCCTTCTGGGGCTTGTGTTTGCTATGTTGCTTGTTTAATTTGTTTTGTGACTTGCCCAGATAATTTCATTGAAGTTTATTTTTCTCTCAATATGCAGCTTCTAATGTTTCTTAGAAGGTACAACCCTGGGCACATGCATAGTCACTCTGACCCTTTCACCTTCCTTCCCAGGGATGACAGTGGTTTTAGCCAGCTTTTTAAAAATGTCTCTTTCTCTGATTTCCTTGTTACCTGGTTTTAACTGATTTGCCTCCGTTGCTCTAACACCCAGCTGCTAGCTTTCAGTACCTGCTGATTTTTCTATTGTTTTCTATGATACCCTGAGGCACAAATTGTTCCACAGTCTGATTTAATTAAGTCTAGGCCATTTTGCAGTGGTAGTTTGAGGCTTATTCCAATCCCAGAAGAGCTCTTCTTAGCTTTCTCTTTACCTGATTCTCTGTTAAACTAGTTGGTTTACCATTTTGCTTGTTGTTATCATGGAGCTACCACCAGTTGGTTAATTGCTCATTAACAAAATCTTCATTGTTTTTGGCATCACTCTTGGCTTGCACTTCTATTCTTTGCTCCAAATAAAGTCACTTCTCATAGGGAAAACTGGATCTCTGTTGTTATTGCCTGCCTTTCCCCATAGCAGAAATACTGTGCCACTGCTCCTGGGACAGGGACTGCAGTCTGCTTCTCTCAGAATGGCATCCCTGCTCTACAAACAGGTCAGTGGGTAGATGTGGTAGGTCTGGTGTTCCTGGCTTGTCCACCCTATGGGTGATCTGGTGGGAAGCTGGATAAGAGCTCAGTGTTCTCTTCTTCCCATCTGAAGTGGAGTTTCTACCCAATGAGTGAGAGGTGGGTGGAAGAAGGAAACCCCAGGCCTCTCAGCTGCATTTTCTGGAAATGGGCTTCTGCAAAACATATCTGTGGAGATGAGATATGCTGGTGGCTTGTCTTGCTCAGAAAGAAAACAAACACATGGGAGCTGGGGGGAGAGTAATCCCCTTCACCTTTGCCACATATACCATAGTAGAGCTTTCATAACACAGAGCTGGGGGCCGGGGGAAGGGAGCATGTCATAGCTCAAACGCCACAGATTTTTACCTTTTTAATAAATATTGAATAAATTTTCTTGAATAAATGTTTCTACATTTGCTGTATTCTCTCAGAATAATTTTTAGACATTTTAAATGGTTTCTCTCTCTCTCTCTCTCTCTCTCTCTCTCACACACACACACACACACACACACACACACACACAGTTTAATCAGTTATGGTTGTTTCTCTCAGAGAAGGTCTACAGAGCTCCTCATACCACCACTGAAATAGTCTCACCAAGTTAACTTTTGCCCATCCACCCCTTATCTATTATTATCTCATTTTTTTCTCCTTAACACAGTTTTATTCTTTTTTTTATGAAGCAGACAACAGCATGTGCTTGCTTTGGCCTCCCATTATGAGTCCGGCACCTCTGGGATATTTGGAGAGCTGTGTGAGTACAGGTCTCCCAGGGTTGTGTTTGTCAGAGAAAATGAGGATATTCCCTGAGGAAGACTCACTGGAGGAAGGATTAAACAGCTATGCCTCAATCATAGGGCAGGTGGAGAGTGTCCACGACTCCGATTTGAGAGCATGAAACAAAGTTGGGGGAAAGGGAGCCCGTGCATATAAGAGGGTGGAATAGTGTTGTTATAATTTTGGAAAAGACATCAGGCATCAGTTTGCAGGCCAAGGGCTTCCAGGGTGGTCTGCAAGTAGGAGGCAGGAATGTGCCACTTAGGAATGTCAGGGCATCATTTCTGTCCTCTCCTCCAGATGCAGATATAGACTTACTGACATAGAATTTAGTGTCAGAATTAGTCCATCTTGATGTTGGGCAGCACTCTCTGAAGTAGAAGCATCAACATCATTAGTTTGTATTTTCTTCTTAGAACAAAACAGCTGTGATTTAGGACACTATTAAGCTTTCTGAGCAGGTAAGACATGACTCACATGCATGCACACTGCTGCTTTGTGGCTGTGAGCTGGTTGAGTATGGACAACTATATGAAATCCTGTGAGTCTAGGGGATGGAGGTTCTAGAAGGGGAGCCTCCCAGTCAGAGTTCTCACATATTTATGGTATTTGAGTTGGATGGAAAGGGAAAAACTGGTGCTTTATTCGGTTGCCTTTGCTCTGGCCATTGCCACTTCATGAGAATGTGGAATCCATGCTTGTTTCTTGGTATAATGAAATTAAGGTGTCACCACCTTTTGAGGCATTAACAGCAGAGGTGGCTTTAGCATCTTGAGGGCTTTTGCACTCACTTGTCTCCCTCATGGGAGGTTTATCCATTGTTGGTATGTTTTCTGGAAAGCTCTGAGGATAGAAGGGAGGCACCAATGTGGCTCTGCATATAGCCTTTTCCAGATACGTGATAGTAATGATTTATAGTAATAGCTTTAAAGAAAAGCAGTTATGGTCACAGCAAAATTGAGAGGAAGGTACAGAGATTTCCCATATACTTCCTGACTAGCCCCTCACACAGCCTCTGCCATTCTCAACCAGGGTGGTTTGTTGGTTACAATTGGTGAACCCACACTGACACATTATAATCACCCAAAGTACAAGGCGGGCTGTCTGGAAAGTATCCAGCCATGTAATATGAAAAACAGAGGCATTCGTGGCTGGATATTTTCCAGGTAGACCTTGTACATAGTTTACATTAGGCTTCACCATTGGTCTTGTATATCATACAGAGTATTTTCACTGCTGTACAAACATTCTGTGCTCTGCCAATCCATCCCTCAACTACCCCCTACCATAATAATAGCTTTTTAAAAGCTTGCTATGTGCCAGTAAACATTTTGTCTACTACTGAGAAGTAGATCTTTCCATTAACTTCATTTTACAGGTGAGAAAACAGACACAGAAAAGTTGAGAGGCTTGAATTCATTGTGATAAGATACCTAGCAAGTGGAGAAAGATTTCGGAATCTAACTTCCAAGTCAGCACTGTTGACCAATAAATATACCCTGTAGTTTCTCTGCAGTTTCTTACAAGGAAGCGGTGATGAGCCTGCAGGTAGGAGGAGGACAACTATCAGGGAAATTGCTTTACCACTGAGGGTGGACTCAGTTCTTTTTTGATGTGCCACGCTAGGGTGTCCTTGAGAAACACTGTTCTCACTTGTTGGAATGTTTGTATTCTACTTTTCCATCATGTAGAATATAGCATTCAATAGACAAACATTTCACATTTTTGTTTGAAATTGCTGTACTTTTTATGTGTATTAAAAACATATTTCTTTAATCATATATTTATAGATATTATCTAATATCAAAATGAATTTTACAGAAAAAATTGGGGAATTTCTTTTTGCGTAATTCTCAGACAGACATTTATCCCTACTACATGTGTTTATGTTCTTCATAACATTTCTACTATTTTACTTATCGACCTTTGAAAAAAGCAATTAAGTTACATTTCTCTACATTTCATTGTCAACAGATAATCTATAACCTGCTGTATATTGCTATGACTTCATGTACATCTTTCTGAGCCAGGAGAATTATTGTTATTTACCAGAGTGATCATATTTGAAGTGTTTTAGAAAGAAAGCATTGTTTTATACCATCTTCCAAATTTACTTGTTAACACTTTTTTAAACTGCCAGCCCAGATTTGTTTTTTCTGTGCGCTAAACTATTAGCAGCTGGACACTTCTAATTATAGTATCTCCTGTAGTGGACACTTGGATGCATTGTCAAGAGTTTTTTTTTTTTTTTTTTTTTTAAGGGATAGAATACCTCTTACTCTAGCTGTGAAAGTGTTCATAGCTGTCAGCCTTCCTCAGAGATTGTCCTGGCTGGAGAGAGGCACCTCACTCAATTTCGTGCTCCTTCCCTGGAGAAACTTATTTCCAATGACTGATCAATCTAAGGGTATAAACGCCTGTACCTCACACTCCAATGGACACAACCCTGACGGTTATTCCATCTTCAAAACTCCCCATAGGGTGACCTGGGTCTCCTATTGAGATTGCATTGCTGTCCAGTGTTTCCCTCTGCCCAGTCCTGCTTTATTCCCTTCCCTTCATCATGAGTTGATTCTAAGGGCATTCCTAATAAACTTCCTGAATGCTGATTTCCACCCTAGAAACAACTTCCCAGGAAATCCAACTTGAGATACTGACAGATCTCAAACATGATAGATATACTAAAGCATGGCGTGGCTGTGGGGAAGAGGATGAGTTTTACTGTGTTTTCTAAACCAATGAGCAACACCATCATCCACTCTAACACCCAATGTAGAGACCTGGGAGTTGCTCTGGACTCTTTTCTTCATTATTATTATTGTTTGGGTTAGGAGTCCTGTTGACTTCTCAAATTCATTTCTAAATCTTCTGTTTTTTCCATCCCTACAGTTATGTATATGGCCCAAGCCCCCCAGTATTCCCTGCCTGCCTAGAGGAACAGTCCCATCCATTACCTATGGATGTGTAGCAGATACCGTCAGGGCCCTGCTGCATCCCTTGGCACTCACTGTTCCCAGACTTGCCAAAAGCTTGTTACAGTGAACACGGGCAACTCGCTCTCTTTCTCTGGCCTCTGGAGAGGGCTGAGTTTGTACCCTTGGAAGTTCTGGGAAATTCTGGGGAGTTAACACTCCTAGTAGCACCCATTAACTCCTGTCAGGTGGGAGTTGGGGATACTCTTATGGGAAACTCTGAGTCTTGTTCTTCATGCCATCCCATAAGTCACCTATGAATTTGAACTTCAGCTGCCTTTAGTCCTATGTAACCTTCTCAATAATGTGAACTTCAACGACACCCTTTCTTTCCCTGTCTTTTTCACTCCTGTGTTTTTTGCCTTGGAACTGGGTGTGACAAGGATTTTACCTTAGGCTAAGTTGTGCAGAAGTAGACCCCAGATAAGGGTTTAAGTGAGGGAAGAGTTATCTGAATAAAACATAAAAGTGATTATTTCATTGTCTTCTTTAAAAAAAAAATTGAGGCCGTTAAAGGTAAAGCCCAAAGTTCTAACATGTCATCCTGCATGACTTACAGCATGATCTTTGCTGATCCTCTGAGCTAGCTGATCAGAATCATGGCCCTCCTAAATAATCCATGGTCATTTCTCACTCAGATAGCCAGCTAGGCCTTGAGCTGCCAGGCCTACTGGTTCTGGCTAAATGTAAGATACATCTGATAGCTCTAAGAATAGTTCAAACTAAACTTCATTGAACCAAGAAATAAACTATTCCAGACACAAAAATGTGGGCCTCTCAATAGCACTTCAATGGTAAGTTTTCCCACTTTCATCCTATTTTAATGGGATTTGGACTAAAATCACTTATTTTAGTTATCCACAGTTGAGCATTTCTTCATAATAAAGATTGTTGAAATTTTAGAGCTCTCAGGAAAACTAGGGTGGAAAAACAGGCCTTCTTTCTTATTTGTGCCTTTAACTTGGCCACTAGGGTCCAAATGGAAATGAAACCCTAAGTTAATTATTTGATTTGAAAACAAGGAAGGCGTTACCATTAAATGAACATTTATGAAACACCTACCATACCACATGATATGAGAACTATAGGAGAAGTATTGGGGCTAGGTACAAAGGCTTGACAAAGAAGGGAGACTAAGTTTAAATGGATACTAAATAAACTGAAAAATTTTAAGTCTCTGCCCAAAGCCTTTTGCTGAACTGTTATTTAATCCTGTCCATGCTGTGAGGCATTGCCCACCACTTTACATGTGAGACGACAATCTTAAACTGAATAGCTACAAACTTAAACACCATTTCCCCAGGGATGACTTTCTGACTCCATAATCTGTTTTCCAGAGTGTCTTAGAGTTTTCTTCATGGCCATTACAGTGCACAATTTTTCATTTAAGTTTCATCTCCCTCACTGGATTGCAAGTTCCAGAAGGGCTGGGACCACATCTGTATTGTTTACGACCATATTTTTAGTACCTTCTGCCTGACACATGGTGGGGGCTCAGTAAATATTTGTTGAATAAATGAATACTCAAACATGACAGATCGAAGAAATAGATCTCAGATCTGACTTCCCATCCCATGTTTTTTACCCTTCATACTTTTAGCAGATTAAGGGGGCAAAAATAGTACAGCATGCATCTATAAAATTGGTACTTAATTAAATATTGATTGGCTATGTTAAAGTGAGTAAATGGCAATGGAACACTCTGACCAAACCTGTTGGCCTTTGTGTCATTTTTTAAAATTATACCTGATATACAATTTATATTGGTTTCAAGTGTACAGCATAGTGATGGGACGTTTATATAATTTACAAAATCCTCATTCCAATACATGTGGTTCCCCTCCAACACCATACATACATAGTTATTAGTGTTGTTGACTATATGCCCTATCCTGCACTTTACATCCCTCCGACTATTTTGTGGCTATAAATTTGTATTACACTTCTTGATTTCTTCCCATTTTTCACTCTTCCCTCCTGCTCTCCTGTCATCATCTCAACATATCTAGTACCCATCTGACACCACACAAAGTTATTGTAACATTATTGACTACATTCCCATGTTATACTCTACATCCCCATGGCTGTTGCTGTGTAACAACAAAACTAAACTCCCGAATCCCTTCCCCTTATTTTACCCACTCCCACAACCCTTCTCCCATCTGGCCACAAACTGAATGTTATCTGTATCTGTGAATTTGTTCCTGTTCCACTTGCTTATTTTCTGCTTTGGCTTTTACCTGTAAGTGATGAGAATTTGCATCCGTCTTTCTCTGTTTGACCCTCCACTCAGTGCATTACCCTCCATGTCTTTTGATTTAAGCTTTTAATCTATATAATTTGCAAGTAACTGTTGATAGATTTGTAGCTATTGACATTTTATTATTCATAATTTTTCCTCCCCCCCCCCCCCCCCCCACCTCATCTTAAAGAAGTTCCTCTGGTTTGGTATTGATTAACTCCTTTAGTTTTTTTCTTGCCTGGGAAACTATTTGACCTTCAATTTTGAATGATAGCCTTGCTGGATATATTAATCTTGGTTGTAGATTCTTAGTTTTCATCACACTGAATATTTTCTGCCTGGCCCTTGTGGCCTGCAAAGTTTCTGATGAGAAATCAGCTGAGGAGCTCCCTTGTAAGTCGCTACTTGCTTTTCTCCTGCTGCTAAAATTTTTCTCTTTGTCTTTAACATTTGCCGTTTTAATTATGTGTCTTGGTGTGTTTGGGTTCATCTCGTTTGGGACTCTGTACTTTCTGGGCTTGTATGACTATTTCCTGCAACAGGTTATGGAAATCTGTCATTATTTCTTCAAGTAAGTTCTCGATCCCTTGCTGTTTCTCTTCCCCTTCTGGTACTCCTATGATGTGAATGTTGTTGCTCTTGATGTTGTCCCAAAGGGATCTTAAACTACCATTTTTGGGAAATTCTTTTTTCTTTTTGTTTTGATTGGGTATTGTCTGCTAGTTTTTCTTCCAAATTACTGATTCGTGCCTTTTCTTCATCTAGTCTGGAGATTCCTTCTATTTCATTTTTTAATTCCTTTATTGTAATCTTTATTTCTTCTGGTCTCTTTTAATGAATTCAATGTCTTTCTTTATGCTTGTTCTCTGTTGAAATTTTCAATAATTTCTTTGCTCATTCTTATAACCATTATTTTGAGCTCAGTCTCTGATAGATTGTTTGTCCACATCTCATTTACTGTGATTTTCTGCTTTTCTTTCTTTCTTTCTTTCTTTTTTTTTTTTTTTTTTTTTTTTTTTTTTTTTTTTTTTTTTTTTTTTTTTTTTTTTTTTTTTTTTTTTTTTTTTTTTTTTTTTTTTTTTTTTTTTTTTTTTTTTTTTTTTTTTTTTTTTTTTTTTTTTTTTTTTTTTTTTTTTTTTTTTTTTTTTTTTTTTTTTTTTTTTTTTTTTTT
>PVJL010002197.1:0-26326 GCA_004026885.1 Lyroderma lyra | reverse complement strand
GAACTGTATTGCTTTGTTTTTTCATTCTCGCGGGCATTCTGTAGATATTCTGCTCCTTAACCCAACACTTACTGCTGCAGTTTCTTCTGGGCTCACTGGTAATGCTGGGAGGAGTTTAGGGGGCAGAGGTCTGGAAGAGTTGGTGAGTGGGAGAGGGTGACCATGGTTTGTGTCTTTGTTTTCTGCCTGGCACTGCTGTGGGCAGTGTGGACTTAGCATTTCTGTTTTTGGTTTGTCCTGAGGTCTCTGCCCTGAGTTTTCTGATCAGCTGTCTTGTAAGCTGGTCCCACAGACAGGACTGCCTGTGGGCAGAGAAGTGTGCCCACAGCCTTTTCTCTCCTCTTTCCCAGTGAAGAGAGGTTGGGCCTCAGCTTCTCACTGCCCCCATTGCTACCCTTTCTCTTAGAACCAGAGTGAAGTTGGGCTATGGTTTCTCCCAGCACTGGTGCGTGCACTTCCTGGGGTCAAAGTGAGGTTTGATTGGGGTGTCTCACAGCCCCAGCCTCTGGGCTTTTGTTCCTCTGTTCTAAGGACTGAGTGCAGTCTGATTGCTCACCCACTGCCTTCTTCCTCCCTCCCCCAGCAGCAGAGTTCCAAGCAGGGGCCCATGTGCAGCCTGTGTCTTCAGTCCCTCTTCCTTCCTCTTCAGTTTGCCTCTCTTGGCTCACCGGCAGATACTTGAACGTGACAGGCAGTCTCTTAGCAGTGTTTGTGTGTTTGGTAGGAAATCTTCAATTGAATTATAGTTGTATTATTCATTGTAACCTCCAGGGGAGTTTTCCAGGAGTGCCTCTCACTCTGCCATTTTGTGGGGAGGATCCTGTGTCATTTTTTAAAAATGTTTTTTCATGCTTCATGGACTGTGGTGGCAGAGGAGATTCTGAAATAGGGATTCTCGCATGTGGCACATTTAGGACATGGCCTTCTCAATGATGTGCTTTACATACCCACTAAATTAAGTTTTTGGACTAATTCACTCAACTTTTTATTTATTTGTCACTGGCTTAGCCTGTGAGGAAATTTTATTATTTCCCATGATAATTGTTAACACTGTGGCTTGGTTTTTAGACTCTTCCCTTCATGGCTATAAGCCTTCGTGGCTACCACAGTTCCAGATAGTACATGTAGACAAGATCTGTTTTAGTGGAAAGGGGGCTGGCAAAAATGAATACCATATTTTGTAATGTAGAAGGTGCTCCCATGTATAATGTGCACCCTTGTGTTTGGCCCAAACTTTCAGGGGGAAAAAACCTTTCATTTTAATTTTTTAATTCAAATTTTTATTTGTTTATATTTAGATATTTGTTGTTTGTTTTATAAAGGAATTTTAGCATTTATTTTTAATATATTGTGCAAGAAATTTTATGTAACAAATAATTACAAAATATACGAACAGACACAAGATACAAGAAATTTTATCTATAAAATTTTTTATATATATAAAAAAACCTCGATTATCATATTCCAGGGTATTATTTGCATACAGATATTATTGATTTTTAGAGTTACACTTTTGATTCACAAGTATAAATAAAATAATTAAAACATTTATATAGGTAGATACAGAGTTAGTACTACCCATGTATAATCACATCATTATTTTTCCCTCGCTAATTTGGGCAAGAAAGTGCACATTATACATGGTAAACTATGGCATCTAGCATTTTTAACTTCATCATCCACACTCTTTTCTTGGCTTCTGTTTTCTGTTACAGAGTAACTAGAGTATAGACAACCAAAGGTGTCTCCTACAAGAGCTCCTACTCAGTGGAATGGACCAGCTTAAGTTTTTATTAAAACGTTTAATTTTATAGTTGGTTTTGTAATAGTAAAAGGAGGTTTAATAATTTAAATAACTTAGTGACTAAAACAAACCATGCCTTCTGAAAATGTGTCTCTCTATTATGCCTTAATTTTTTTTATAAAAATTGTGTTAATTTTATTTCTCTCTTTTTGAGCAGATCTAAAAGCTGCTGTTCTCTTCAGAGAAAATGCTAGAAAATCAGGTTTGGATGAAATTGAAGGCCCTCCAGTAAAATGCGATTTTCCCTCAATTTCACACCTTGCATATACTTGGGTTCCTAGCAGTTCCTGATTTATCATGTTCTTTTTACCTTGTGCCTTTCCTCCCTCCAGTCTGTGAAAATCTTACCGATTCTTCACAGGACGAAAGCCATCAGCGTGATCTTGACGTCTTTCATGATCTCCCCTCATCATACTTCTCTCTTAGCACTTACCATCATGTGGCCTGCATCATCAGAGCTGTGTCCCTAATTGCCTCACAATCTGTGACCTAAAGATTCCAAGATATAGTGTCTTTTTTATCTTTGTTCATTTATGATCTTATACCCAGCATACAGTCAATGCTTAAAATATATTCTTCCTCCTCCTTGTAACCATGCTCTTTGCAATATTATTTATAGACTCTTACTTATTGATGGGAGGAATTGCAATTTACCTGCCTCTTGAAACAGGGTTGACTTGTGGTCTGCCACAGTCATTGGTCAAAAAAGTGACAGTATGTTAATTCAGAATCTAGACTTCAAGAGGCCTCCTATGTTTCTGCTCTCATTTTCTATCAGATTAGTCCGAGCTTGTTTTCACAGCAAAACAGAAGCGAAGTGAGTAGGGGAAGGGGAGAGAGTGAGATTATGTAAAGAACTAAGACTGTCAAAGACAAGCTGACAGCCAGTTAACCCCAAACCAAATGGATGAGCCCAGCCATGATTAGCATAGCTGCCTATTTAATGCAAAGATGACCATGTGTACATTTGTGAATTCACCAGAAACCAGGAATAGTACCCATTTAATCTATAAACACATGAACAATGGAAACTTTTAAGCTACTATGTTTGCCATACAGTAATGACCAACTGATAACATGCTCAAAAATTTATTGCATTGAATCCACCTTTTGTAATTAAATAAGAATTTTCATCCTTGGCAAAGAAGGGTCTATTGAGTACATGGCCCAAATTCTTTATGATAAAATTACCATAGAGATTGAACAATTTAACACAAGATGGGAAACAAGTCAATAAGATTTCCACTTACTTTTTTAAAGGTTATCTTTAAGTATACTAGTTGTGAAAACAAAAAAAGTCCAAATACAAAATCATTTAGTACTAAGTACATTTTGTTCTTAAATAAAAGATTTTGATGTGCCTAGAGAGAGGGTAATAATAACATTCAAAAGTCAAATTCATTCAAAATGCCTTTCAAGCACTCCTTTATTGTTATGGTAATTAAACTTAATTCATAAATAAAATATCAGGTTGAGATGTATTTGGCAAATGGGGTCTATTAAGGAACACTCAGGTTCATAACTCCTCCCAGTTGGCCGAGTGCTTAATAACGCAGCTAGTTCTTTGCCAAGCCATGGGGCTTATTCCCATGTTAAAGAAACAGACATTTGCCAATAATCCTGATTTAACTGTGTCTTTATACAACTATAAACATTGAGTCTCAGCCCTCTGAATATGCAGTGGAATCATCAGTAGCCCAAAGCTCCCTAGGTCAGAATTTCATATTTTATATGACTGGGGTCAGAATGCTAATCTAAACTAGGAATGTATAAGATATTTTTTAAATGTCCCTAACATTTGAAACCAGTTAAGGAAGAAAGCATTCTACTTCAATCAGAATCTGAACAGATGTAAAAGATTTTACTGTATATGCCTGGCAGTCAGCTTTGTGTAATTGTATTAAGATGAGCTAAAGAGAAACTCAGTAAAAGTAGGAGTTGGTCTCATGCCCAATTTTTTTTTGCTGCAAAGGCAAGGAAAATGGCAGATCAAATGCGCACAGGGTAGCACTCTTGCTAGAATTCAAGGAAGAGACAAACAGTTAAGTAGTGGTTGCTACTTAAAGCTCTGTCTGTGGGTTCAGAGAAGCAATCTGCTTAGAGGTGAGACCAGGGACTAGAAAACGCATATAGAAATGCTGACAGTTGGAGGTGATATTACTGTAATATTTCATTGATATGGCCCCTGAGAGTCTGGTTTTGCACTGAATGCTAGTGAATTAAAATTCAGTCAACAATATTTACATAGTACCAAGTACTTCTAGTGTGAGAATGCTGGGTGGGAGGGGGCAGGAAAGAAAAATACTACTTTATTTCTATTCAGAAGTTTATTGTCTTTTTGAAATGGGAGGGGGGATTTTTGAAGGACATTAAATGCTTTTTGAGCAGCTTTGTGCCCCCTGCCTTACATAAATGAGGGCTGTCTGGAAAGTATCCAGCCATGTAATATGAAAAATAGAGTTGTTGTTTTTTTTTTTTTGCTTTTTGGTATGTGGGTAGCTCCCTGGCTGGGAATCGAACCCAGGCCGCAGCGCTGACAGCGCCAGCGCCGAAGCCTTAAGCCACTGCACCATCAGGGAACTCCCAAAAATAGAGGTATTTATGGCTGTATTTTTTTCCAGATAGCCCTCGTATATTCAAAATTATCTCTCTCTTCCACTCCCTGTATTACACAGTAGACATGATGAACAGAGGCTCTGAAAAGTTATTCAACTTGCCTAAGTTTAGTGGTAAAGCAAGAATTCAAAATTGGGTGTGATTCTTCAACCCACATTCTTTCTGCTATAAGACACTACAGAAGACCTAGAAGAGTCATGTTTGAGACTCCTACTGTATCTTTGAAAAAAATACATAAACCTATACATTTACGTAGGTGCTTTTCCAAGATAGATTGCCTCCACCAGAAGTACAGTTTCCTGAGGGCCAGGTTGCTAGGTCTTTGTTGAGTATAATTACATCTCATCTCTTTTTGTGGGAAATAATATATTTTCATTTAAATCAAAAACCTTGCATATCAGCTCACAGTATTAAAGAAGCGTGGGAGTAAGTGGGGGAATAAAGAGACAATTTTTTTTTCCAACTGCAGTTTTAAGGGGCTTAAAATGGTAGAATGCCTCCACACACAGAAGCAATTATGTCCAGTCCCATTGTGTAGGGCTAAGGTGTGTCAACGGCCTAAGATATGTTAATGATGGCCTACATAATGAGTGAAGGCAGATTTCCTGTACAGCGGGTGCTCTGATTACCCTCTTAGGAGACATTCCTCAGAGACTTTTCTAGGGCAAAGATGATTAATAATAAATTTTTCGCTTCATGTAGTTTGTGGTAATTTAAAACTGCTTTTATGTGTGACCTCCTTTAAAAAATTCTTTACTGAAATATAATTCACATGCCATAAAATTAACCCAATTAAAGTGTACAATTCAATGGTTTTTAGGATAATTCACAGTTATGCAACTCTCACCACAATAAGCTTAGAACATTTACGTCATCCTAAAAAGAAAGCCTGTACCACATGTTCAAGTCCATGCTTCAGTTGATCAGTATTTGAATTGTTTTCACTTTTTGGCTATTAGGAATAATGTTGCTATAAGCATTTGTGTACAAGTTTTTGTATGGACATGTGTTTTCACTTTTCTTGGGTACGTACCTAGGAATGAAATTGTTAGGCTGTATGGTAACTATATTTATCATTTTAAGGAACTACCAAACCATTTTCTAAATTGCTGCACTTATGTACATTACCACTAGCACTGAATGAGGGGTGAAGTTCTCCACATCCTCAACACTTTTCTGTCTGTCTTTTTTATTTTAGCCATCCTAGCACAAGTAAGGTTGTAGCTCATTGTGGTTTTAGTTTGCATCTGCCTAATAACTAATGACGTTGATCATCTTTTTATGTACATTTTGGCCAATGTATGTCTTCTTCAGAGAAATGTCTTCTCAAATCCCTTGCTTATTTCTAAATTGGCTTAGTTATCATTTTGTCATTGAGTTGTAACAGTTTCAAAAAATAAGAGACTGGTTACTAGTCTCTTATTAGACATTTGACTTTCAAATGTCTTCTTCCATTGTGTGGATTGTCTTTTAATTTTCTTGATGATGGTGTTTGTAGCCCAAAAGGTTTTAACTTGAAAATGTTCAGTTTATTTACTAATTTTGTTGCTTTTGCATATGGTATCATATCTAACTTCCTGGTATCATATCTAACATTGCTTAATTCAAATTTACATAGATTTATTACTATGGTTTCTTCTAGTAATCTTAAGATTTTAACACTTGTGTTTAGGTTGTTAATGCATTTTGAGTTAATTTTTGTGTACGATATAAGATAGGGTTACAGATTAAGTCTTTTGCATGTAGATATCTATTTGTTCCAACACCATTTGTTAAAAAGATTATATTTTCCCTCAATGAGTAGTCTTACTATCTTTGTAGAAAATCTGCTGACCATAAATGTAAGGATTTATTTTTGGCCTTTCAATTTTGTTTCATTGATTTATATTTCTATTCTTATGTCAGTACCCCACTGATTGATTACTGTAGTAAATTTTGAAATTGGGAAGTGTGATCCTTCCAACTTTGTCTTATTTCAAGATTATCTGGCTAAGTCTCTTGCATTTGCACATGAATTTTAGAATCAGCTTGCCAATTTCTACAAAAAAATATAAGTTGACATTTTGATTAGGTTTGTGTTAAACCTGTAGATCAATTGAGGAATTCTGCTGTGATAACAGTAACATGTTTCTGATTCATGAACATGGGATGTCTTTACATTTATTTAGATCTTCCTTAATATCTTTCAACAATGATTTATAGTTTTCAGTGTATTGTTCTCCTTTTTGAGGATCTACTGTATTTCTTCTGGAGGGGATGGAGGGACTAAACACTGTTTAATGCTGGAGATTCCTCTAGTACATAAGAAGCTCTACCAGCTATACATATGTACCATCTGTTCTTTATCCTCTGATGGACACCCAGGTTGCCTCCACATCTTGGCCATTGTAAATAATGCTACAGTGAACATATGGATTCACATGTACCTTTGAAGTAGTGTTTTGGGTTTTTTCAGATGAACCCCCAGAAGTAGGATTACTGGGTTCTTCTTTGCCTCTTGTTATAGCCTTGGTTCCATCAATTTACTTTTAGTCTGTGTGTCTTTCAATCTGAAGTGAGTCTCATGTAGGCAGCGTGTATGGGTCTTGTTTTATTTATTCAGACACCTATGTCTTGATTGGAACAGTTAATCCATTTAAATTTAAAGTAATTGTTGATAGATATGTATTATAGTTATTGCCATTTTATTCTTTATATTTTTTTTTTACTTTTTTTATTCTTCTTCTTAAAGAAGTCCTAACATTTCTTGTAATACTGGTTTGGTGGTAATAAACTTCTTTAACTTTTTCTTTCTGGGAAACTCTTTATCTGTCTTTTGATTCTAAATGATAGCTATGCTGGGTAGAGTAATCTTGGCTGTAGGCCCTTGCTTTTCATCACTTTAAATATTTCATGCCAATCCTTTGTGGCTTGCAAAGTGTCTGTTGAGAAATCAGCTGACAGTCTTATGGGAGCTCCTTTGTAGGCAACTAACTGCTTTTCTCTTGCTGCTTTTAAGATTCTTTCTTTGTCTTTAATCTTTGGCACTTTAGTTATGATGTGTGTTGGTGTGGGCCTCTTGTGTTAATCTTGTTTATCTGTGCTTCCTGGGCTTGTTTGTGTATTTCTTTCACCAGATTAGGGACATTTTCTGTCATTATTTCTTCAAGTAGGTTTTCAATTCCTTGCTGTCTCTCTCCTCTTTCTAGTACCCCTATGATGCAAATACTGTATGCTTGATGTTGTTTCAGGGACACCCTAAACTATATTCAGTTTTTTTTTTTTTGTTTTTGGGTTTTTTTTTTCCTTTTTGCTGTTCTGATTGAGTGATTTCCTCTAATGTATTCTTCATTTCAGTTAGTGTATTATTTATTTCTGACTGGTTCTTTCTTTTTAATGTTTTCTAGCTCCACTTTTTTGTGTCCCATCTCTATGTTGAAGTTCTCTCTGAGATCGTTGATCATCCTTATAAGCAGTGTTTTGAACTCTGCATCTGGTAAGTTGGTTGTCTCCATTTTGTTTAGTTCTTCTTCTGAAACTTTGTTCTTTTCTTTCATATGGGATATGTTTCTTTGTCTCCCCATTTTGGCTGCCTCCCTGTGTGTGTTTCTAGGTATTAGGTAGGGCTGCTATGTCTCCTAGTCTTAGTGATGTGGTCTTATGTTGGCAAGTATCCTGTGGGTCCCAGTGGCACTGTCTCCCTATCACCTGAGCTGGGTACTCCAGATGTGTCCTTTGTATGGCTTATATGTGCCCTTCTGTTATAGTTTTATCATTGATTGCTGTCGGTATGTTAGTGGAAGGGATTGGCCCTCAAGCTTACTGGTTTTGAGGACTGGCCATGACTACAGTGGAGGAGCTGTGGTGTAGGGGTTGACCCTATGGAGCAGGATTCACTTTAGTGGGACTCTGGTGCCTGCTGAGTCTGCCATTTGTGTGTGTTATTTGTAGAGCTGGTTGGGTGGTACTCTTGTGTGGTCTGAAGCCAATCACTGGGTATGTTGGTTCTGGGACCTCTTGAGAGGGGCACCAGTGCAAGCCAAGTTCATCTACTACTTGTGCCCTGCTTAGGGCTACTTGGTATGAGCTACAAAGTGATCTGCAGGTGGTTGCCACTTGTGCTGGGCTTGGACATACTTGGGAGAAGCTACACTGCTAACTGAGTCCAGCTATTGCTAGTGTAGCTTGGCACTGCTTAGCAAGAGTTACAGGGCATGCTGAGACCAAATCCAGCTTGTTTGAGTATTGTGAACCATTGAATGATTTTAGGGAAGTCCAAATCATGAGCCAAGACAGACTGTGAGCCAGCAAGCTGGATGAGATGGGGTCACAGGGAATCAGCAGGGTGGGTGAATGGTGTTAGCCGGGTTGATGGATATTCAGATATGGTGCTGGACTGTGAGTGCAGGCTGGGTTGTGGGAGGGTTCTACAAAGGAACAATGCCTTCTGCCCAGCACTTTTGTCTTGGAGAAAGCTGTCCATCCAGCTCTTGCCTTGAAGCCAGACAATTTAGTTCTTCTCCATGTGTCCCTGATGTCTTTTGAGCTGCTGCTCCAGTGCTGGAGCTCAGAGTGAGTGAGTCTGTCAGTGAATAAGTCCATGCATAGCCCTTTAAGAGGAAACACTGGTACGCCAGCAGCCCTCCATCTCAATCAGCTGCAATCTCAGCCGGTTTTCACAGCCAGAAGTTTTGGGGACTTCTCTTTCTTGCCCTACAACCTTGGGCTGGGAAGCCTGGTATGGGGCTGGAACCCTTTACTTACCAGGGGAGACCGCAATGGCTGAGATATCCCTTGTGATTTTTAACTTCCACGTGTATGTGTGTGACCAGCCTGTTCTGTGTTTCCACCCCTTCTACCAATCTCAGTGGCTTCTTCTGTATGTCCTTAGTTATAGGACTTCAGTGCATCTGAACTTCAGGTTAATCTCAATAATGGTTGTTCTGTAATTTAGTTGTAATTTTGATGTGGTTGTGGGAGGAGTTGAGCACAGTGGTTGCCTACTCCACCATGACTGAGCATTTAAATGAAATGAGTTTATGTAAGTTCTTTAAACACAGAACTGGCACTTCTTATGATGTACTTCAATTTGAATCAAACAAAAGACAAAAAGCACCATATGTGGAATATAAAACTGAAAGCAACAAAGCAACAAAAAGTCATGGACACAGTCAATAGTTTAGTGGTTACCTGAGGATAAGGGGGCAGAGGGTGGGAGAGGAGGGAGTGGGAGTCAAATATATGGTGATGGAAATAGAATTGACTCTGGGTGATGAACATATAACACAACACATAGACAATACACTGTAGAATTGTACACCTGGACTCTATGTAATTTTTGCTAACTAATGTGACACCGATAAATTTAACAATTAAAAAAAACTCATCTAAATCTCCTGCTATAAACGATTTACTAATTTTACATTTAAGATTAACTGTAAACAGTCACATAAATTATATAAAATGCATCTCATTAACAGATGTAGCTAATGTTAATCTGTTGCACATGTGCTTAGATGGATTGCATTAAATAAATAATTATGTATGAAAATAAAGAGCAATTTTTCTTAACTGATTTTATGTTTACAGTTCACTAAATTTTGAAATTCACAAAAGTGCAAAAGTAGTTCATAAAGAAATGGAAGCAAATGATGTAGAGATAAAATAGAAACCATTACTGTTACTCCAAATGATGATAAATGTATAAATACTCTTATAGTACTACAGCGAATAAAAAAAGTGAGTATCTACTGAAAAAAGTGATTTGGTTAGTGTGATGATTTTCTATAAGCAACTAAGGAAAGATAGGGAAGAACATGAATATTGATTTTATTGGATGGAACTGCAGTACAAGTCTATGAAATTGTTATGAAACCGTTAATGCTTTTATGTGGTCACCTAAGCAAAGCACAATGACCACTTTACCAACATAACGGTTTTTTTTTTCCCCAGGAAAAGTATAAAATACTTTCTAACAAAACTGATTAATTTCCACTAAGAAAAGGGATCAGAATATCAGAAGCATTATTCAAAGATATAATACCTATAGAAAACATAAACACAATGCCTATTCTTACTAAGAAGTATAACCACCCATAAAGTTGACAAATAAAGCTCATACACAAAGGAAAAGTTATAGTACAGTTTTCTATATTGAAAAAACATTTTGGGCATTGCCTTTTATCAATGGCATACAATATGGAAAAGCAATTACTGTCACCTATGTGCTGGCAGATAATTTGCTTTTATAGTTGCATGCAACCAATTCCAGCATATGTATAGCACACGAGGAAGAAATGCCAGGCAATGCTTTTTGTCTCATTTATCACTAAAAACTCATTTTGTGAACTGCGTTATCAAGGAGAAATCTTTTCAATAATAAGTGGGGGGGAAAGGTGCGATGGGTTCAGTATTGTCAGAACAACAGTTATGAGTACAACGAAGAAGAGCATTGCTGCATGAATGAAGTTGCAGTTGAATCAAATTCACATGCTACTTTATTCATAGGGAACAGTTGTGGGTCAGTACAATGTGTGAAGGACATTCTCTGTTTGCTTCATTAGATAATACTCTACCTTTTTGAGTCAGGGTCCCAACACAAATCAGATGGTACACTAAAAATAGGATAATTTAAGGAAGGATTATTTACAAATGAACTATTCACATATATATGGTAGGGAATGACAAAGAATACTGCATCAACCCAGGGCTTTGACAGAGCCAATTCATTACAGTGTCTTCACTGCTTTGTATAGATCCAATAGACTTTATATATGACCACATAAATGTCATTGACACAGAGCTAATGAATGTACTAGGCTTTCTATATATCAGACTCCTCTTATATAAAGTGTCACATCCTCTCTGCCTCACCCGATTCCAGCAATGTCTATGGCCAAGAATTTCACACCACCTCTGATCTACGTTGTATCAACAGCACCTCTCCTCAAATATGCAGTGATTCTCTTGCTTCCTGCCTAGGTCTTCTGATGTCATTCACGTGGGACCTAGTGAAGAGCCCACCAGACACCCCATACTCAACTCAAAAGTGTGGGGGAGTTAATGCCTTAAAGAGCAGACCTCAACCAAATGAGAAATGGAAATCAGTGGATAAATGTCTTTCATCCCTTAGGGGAGTAGTTCTGAGATGTACTCCACATACTCCAGAAGGTTTCCACAATATTTAGCATCAACCACCTACAGTATTAAATACACTCAATAATGCATCCTGTATTGACTTTCCCTCCTGTATTTCAGTGTAGACCATACTCAGAAGGGAAATCAGGAATTTTCTCCAAGAAGGGAATATGAGTCCTGACACCCATAGCACAAGAAGCCTAATTTCAGGTAGTGGTGTGTGGGGGAGGAAAGAACATATTAGAACTTTTGAAGGCACAATTGTCCCCTTCCAGGTCCAAACTTCCACACATCAAGTTAAAGTGGTCCTACACATAGAATGAGACCAGGTGAAGTGGTTTCAGCATATATCCAGATTAGGCTGAGTATTATGTGACTACAAGGTACAACAATCCATTTAAGGCTTATTTATCCTCCAGAGTCCACAAAATCTTCATTTATCATCCTCAGATCCTCCAGGACAGTAGTGCTTGATTCAAAAATATTCTTAGCTCGGTGCTACAAAATCGAAGTAGGAGTTCGAGTCCTAACATTTCTTGGAATTGTGCTAACAAAGCTCTTAAACAAGCTTTAAAGTTTACTCTGTAGTAAATGACTTGTCTTTTTTTTTTTTTTCCTAGCAGCTTATAGACTCTTGTGTTTATCTTTAAACAATGTTTCAATGTTGGTAATTTTCCTATCAAGCTCCTCAGTTGTGGAAGAATTTTTTCTAGTGTTTTTGATAACTTTCTCCTCCTTAGCTTATCTTTTTATCTGAAACTTTAGCTATCTAGAGGAATAATTCTCAAAATTCAACATCCAGGTCTCTCATTTTCCATGCTTTGAGCTACTGGGAGAATTTTTTTTTTAAATGCAATTTTAAAAGATGTCTTTAAACTAGCTTTTTTTGGGGGGGAGGTGATATTTTAGGTGGGGAATGAAAGGACTTCAAAAGATCAGATATTTTATTTGATTCATTATAGGCATATCTTATTTGAAACGTAACTGTTTATTTGCTTTTCATCTGATAGTCTTAAGGGTGAGTTGAATCCACTCATTTTTGTGATTACTGGTATGTTTAGACATACATAATAACTTATTTTGTATTGTCTTTATTGTCTATTCTTCTTTCTTTCCTGCCTTCTCTTGGCTTGATAAAATTCTGTTTCTTCTCCCTCACAGATTTAAATTTTAAACACATTTAAAATTATATTTTATAATAAAGTCTATAGTTATACAGTGTATAATTAGTGTGTTGATGTTTTCTCCTTGGGAAGAGACTAGAGATATCAAGTCACTCCTTCTGTCTTTTCCATTCATGTTTATACATTTTGTTCTACTTTTCAAATAATAAGATTTCAGATATTAGTTATATTTACCAATATTTTACTTAGTTTTTGCTCATAAAATTTCTTTTGCATTCCATTCCTTCATGTCTTTTTGCTGTAACAATTACTTAATAGAGTTTACCATTCACAGATCTTATTGAAAGAAAGGTCCTAGTCATTTTGCATTGAAATGCCTATTGTTCCCTTACTTTTGAGTAGTAATCTAGCTGGTTTAAAAAAAAATTATGCATTTTATATTTAACTAAGTATTTTGAGGATTTTAGTCTCTTTTCTCCTGAAATTTATTTCTGTTGACAAGATGTCATCTGGGATGGCAATTAGACTAAGATAATCTATAGATTATCATAAATAAAATTATACTTTTTCTAGATAGGGATGTATTTTTATTAATTCCACTTAGATCTTGGTTAAAACTTTGGTAGAAATGAGAAAAAAAAAACCCCACAAATCTTCAGATCAAAAGTGCAAAGCTTTATTTTTAAATATTGCTTCAGTTCTCATTCCTAGAACTTCTATTGGACATGTGTTGGGGCTTCTTTTATCTTCCCACTTCCCTTGCACATATTTTTGACATTTTTGTCTGAGCTGCTTTTTGGCTCAATTTCTCCAGATTAATTCTTTGTTCAATTGTTGCATCTGTAATTTATCCCCTATATGTGTGACTTTGAGATATACTCACAGAGACTTGACAAGGCCATTTTTTTAAAGATAAAACAACAAATTAATAAAATACTACCCATCACCAAAAAAATCCCCTGATTTAACTTGAATTATACCACTAAGAAACAGATCTGATTAGTATTTACTTTAAATAATATTTTCCTACAGTTATAATTTCAAAACCATGCTAAAATATGTCTAAACATTAGTCTTAATTTTACTTAGAATTTGAAGAACTTTTAATTTCATATGAAGGTTTCCATTTCAGAAAAGTTTCATTTATGTTATTTTGCTGCTGCAGTAATTATTACTCCTGAAGAAATAATTATGTAAATGGGGAAAAAATGGATATCTACTGTTTCACCTCATGGTGACATTTACTTTGACCCATTTCCCTGCATTCCAAGAAGACTTCCCAAGTGTATCTTCCATATCACTGATTTTTTTTTTTATCTGTAGTTTAAATGCTATTCGGTTACCCTTTCAATGAAGATTTAAATTAGTCTATAACATTAGTAGGTTTTTTTTACTTTAACTCTTTTTTTTTTTTTCATCTCACCTATTAAATTTCTTACATTTTTGTTTCCATTCTTTAGGACCATATTTTCATGCATTTTAGTGAGGATGACAAGCCATTTTTCCTCAAAGAATTTTCTGAACTTTATAGAAAGTAATTTTTAGTAAAATTGCTTAGCTTGAGTGTATAATAATGTCTTTTTTTGCAGTATGCTTTTCACTGGTTAGGTGAAGAAAATGAGTATGAAACCTTTCTTGGCCAAAGATGCGTTTAAATGTGTTGTGTGGATTGCACTCAGCCCTACTCAAATCCTTTTGTCAGATCTATAGCTGGAAGGGAGGAGTTTTGCATAGCTCCCTACCCAATTATTAGTGTTGCAGGGTTTTTGTCTTTACCTCAGTTCAGTAGTGATAGGAGTCCTTACTCTACCCTTACTGCATGGTGATAGGGTATTTTATATTAAAAGGAATAGCTTGTGGGCAAGAGAGGTGAAAGACCTAGCTGGTGGCAAATGCTGGAATTAAAGTTTTGTAATTGGGTCCCAGAACTTCTATTTTCTCTTCTCTCATTTTCTTAGAATTATAATTTTTGAATATTTATAAAAAATGTATTGATGGGGGTCCACAAGGACACAGTACTTACAGGTAAGGATTTTCAAGGCAAAGAGTCAGATGCTAAATTATCATGTTATATGAAACTTTATAATCTAGAGGCAGACTGTGGGGGAGGGTTGACGCATACATAGTAGAACACTAGTAACCAGCACTCTCAAGCAACCAGCAAAATGTTTTGCTGGTTGCTGGGGATTTTGCTGGTTGCCTGGGAGTGGCAGGTGCCTAAGTGCTGGTAAATGCAGAGTTCTGGCATCTACTAATCCCCATGGGTGCTGGTTACTGAGAGTCTACTGTATTTACTTCCATGCTGGTACATTCCCTCTCTAAATAGACTTTGCTCCTTTACAGATTTTTTTATTGGGAAGTTAAGAAGAACTGCCCCAAGAGACGGTCAAAGATCACAAGTCCCTTATTACTGCTCTAAAAGCCTGCTTGTTCTTTGTTCTCACTCCCCCTGTGGAACTTTTCTGTTATTGCTCAAATTAATCCCTCTAAAGTACAGTTCTGATCATCATTTCTCTTTCCAAAGCCTCTGGTGATTATATTTCTGTAGGCAATGGCTAAACAAACTTCTTATCCTGTGTTCAGTGTCTTGTATAAGAGCAAAAGAATAGACTAAAGAAATCTTTTCATAGTACTTTTATAATGGAGCTTGTGCTCTGGTCCGGTTTACTTACAACTCACTTGAACGTGTCAGGTGCTTTTACAGTATTTATACCATTTGATCTATGCAGAATGCCTTCTACTTTATCTGCCTAATATTCTTGTCTACCTTTCAATACCCCCATTCTAGCTACAGCATCATTACTGTGATATATTTTCTGAATTTACACACTGGATGTTGGAGCCCTTATGGCCCTTTATATTTCTCTTATAGTATTTATGCCACCACTTGATCTTTTGAACAGTAACTGAATCTTTAACTTTATCAGTGTGTCTGCATAATGTTTAGTTAGCAGTATCTTATGCCCTATAGGGCTTCATTAATGCTATTCAAAATTTTTGGTCTTTGGGTTCAGTTGCACATTGGGAAGTTCTAGAGTTCTCACTTGTAGTTTTAACCATATAACCCAAGGCCCTACATTCTGTAAGTGAAGTGTTGTCTTTCTCTTTAAATGCATTGCCCCTGCATTATATACAGAAATTAATTTGTCTTTTATAGCTTGGTAAAATACATTGTGCAAATATATTTTCAGCAAGTGTAAACCAGTCTGATCCTATAGACCATGAAAGGGCTCAGAACGTAAGACCCCAGTAACTCTGGATCTCTCTGCAAATGCCCAATGCCCTTATGGATTTGCAGCTAAGATACAGATTAAATTGTACCAGTATGCACAACTGTCAGTAAAAACAACAGATATATAAGCAACTTGTTGAATACAGGATTGAAGATCCTAAAGTTCTTAGTGAGCAAGAGACAGCAAGTGATATATAGTTAACTCTCACAATTAAATAGCATTCTACTATCCAATATCCAAGTATTGTTCATGACTTTGAAAAACATTCCAGGACTTGATGGATTGGGGATAATAACTTGTCTGAATCAATCTCACAGAATCAGCCCCCAAATACATCAAAGAGATAATCTTTGTTTACTTGTAGCAAGAATAGAAACTTGTTTTTTTCAAGCAAGACGTGTGGGAATTAAGTTTAGAAAGATCACTTTGGCTGCAAAGTGGAGGATAGACTGGAAAGACTAGAGAGTAGACACCTGCAGAGCAATCTGATGACAAATGGTCCAAATGATTACAGCCTAGACTAAATCCAGCACAATGAGCATGGAGGTTGAAGAATGTATTGGAAAGGTTACGTAGACTAAAACAATACCTTACTTCTCTGTCTCATCTATAATATGTATTTGCCATATTCAAAGGTGATTGTTTGCAAAGTTTCTGGTTTGGGAAATTAAGACGACAATGTTGTGAACTGAAAAAGAACCACAAGAAAAGCAGGCTGCTTCCCTCATTTGTGTAGGGGTAAGCACGATGAGATGCCCTTCAATTCAGTTGGGACTTTGAGAAAATCACTAGAAGGATGAGACAGACAAAGAGAGGAAGGCTTGAGAGCCTGACATAGGTTTGGGCTCCCTAGTGCAATTTGGGCCTGGGAGTTTTAGAGGTGTTTGATTCTCAGTACAGTGTATGCTTTGATTATAGGAAAATTACTGCATCTAGATTTAGAACAAACTAAATTTGGGGTCAAAGGCAGTTACATATTTTGCTACAAAGAATGGTTGTTGGATATGAAGATCACTGTCGGTTTGGAGGCATATTGATGAAATGTGAAAATGATGAAATTGAATATGTGCTCTAGCTGCATAGGGTTGTTGGTAAGATATGCAGAGAACATCAATGTGGACTTGCTCATAATTTCAGAGGAATGTGATTATTCTGCAAATACAGGACTAGTTCAGGAAAGGGTGACAATCTGGAAAGCAATCTCTGAGTCCCTTTCCTTAAAAATGTTATAATAATGTGGATGAAGAGTAGACGATGAGGCCAGTCTGTCTCAGGAAGAGGATCACAAACAAGCCTTGGCCTTGAAAGCTCCAAACCTGAGTACATCTTCAGAGACAAATACTGGGTCACCCAGTAGGAAGGGTTGTTCTATGTGTTGGAAAAATTATGAGGTATCCAAAAAGCAGATTATTCTCAGAGTTTTACTAAGCCCAAGGAGATAACCATTTACTTCTGGTCAAGGGAGAATGGCGACCTCAAATAACGAATGAGTAAGGTCCATCATCATCAACCTGTATTTTTCCACTTCAGTTTATAAGCACTTATTCAACATTTCAGTGACACGAAACAGAAGAATAACATTTCAGAATTTTGACCTAATTAATCTAAAGCATTTAGTAACTCTTAGAAACATTTACAAATGTCTGCATGTAGTCCTACCATTTTTGACTATGTATATCAGAGGGCTGAAAAGATTTCTTTTCACCTTATGAAATAACCTCTAGCAAGAATAAGGAGATAGATAAATATGGAATAAAAGAGATATACCTTGATCTATGTTGAACAAATGATAGATGGAACTTCATAGAATAAGTTTTTAGCTGAAGCTCCTATTAACAAATTAAAGAGAGACCTTAAGGATTTCCTACTTAACCAAACCAAGACTAGAAAGTAGGATGATACTACTCAGGGCAGAGTTAATGAGAAGGCAACTGTGGAAATGGCAATTTATAAGACACTCACTAATGGTTTGGTGACAGGGCAGACGAGAATTTGACTCAATACCATGTAAGCCCAAAGAGGATTAAGTGCAAGATTCTGAGAAAATATGGGTGGGTGGGGGCAAAGATAAAACAGTGTAAATTCTGTAGTAAGGGGAAACACTTCAGATTCTAAGGGTTAAAAGCCACTTGGTGAAAGTTAGGAGACGAGGAGTCCAGGGAGAGCAGCTGTCTTGGAGGGTTCCAGGAAGACCCAGCTACGTGTGGACACTTCTGGATGCATGGGCATTTTATTTTGATAAAATCCCAGGAACATGCTGAGAGGTGTTTGTCAAAAGATGGATAGTTCTGTGCTGCAGATAGCTTATCCTTGCTTTAGAAACCTCGGAGCCTCTGCTGTGAACGTGTATGGGTATCCATTCCATGTGAATGCCAACTGCAGATGCTCTCCATGGCAATTTTTTTTATCCATTGATTTCTTCAGCTCCAGAATTTCTGCTTGTTTGTTTGTTGTTGTTGTGGAAATAGTCTGTCTCTTTAGAAAATACCTCATTTTTAACCTTTTTTCATGAATTTGTTAAATTGTAATTCTGAGTGTTTTATAACTTGTTGAATTTATTCAAAATAGCTATTTTTAATTCTCGATCGGCTAGACTGTGAAATGCCATTCCTTTGAACTCAGTTACTGGAAAATTATTATTATCTTTTGGTGATGACATGTTTCCTTGATTTATCATGTTCCTTGCACAGTTTTGTATTGAGGTTTTCACATTTGAAGTAGCAGAAACCTTCTTAATGCTTTGCTAGTTGCCTTTGATGGGGTATTTTGTTTCATGGTGTTATTAACCTGGGTTTTCTCTGGCCTTGTGTGGGTACACCTGTTCTTCTCTTCTTACTTTTTCTTGTGGCAGAATTCTTATGATTTTATATCTTTGGTTCTTAAAACTCACCAGCCTGACTAGTGGAAACCTACCTTTGTTTTCCAGAATATGGCACTGTCACTCAGGTTTGTGCTTTTTCCTGCCTGCACACCTTGGCCTATTTTCTGAGTGCACCTCCTGTCCACCGGGGTTTGCTTTTGCTGCTGGTCTAGGGAGCACACACAAGGAGCTGGCTAAAGGAGTGAGGAAGGTGTGGATTTTGCACTCGGGGTGTTGCAGGTACCTGAAGACTGGTTGGGAGATCCATGGTTGTGGAGGCTTATGGATGGACTTCCTGCTGAGCATAATCAGGAAGAACCAAGTCTGTTTAGGGCCCTTTGGTATTCTTATCTGCCTCCTTGATCTCCTTCCTCCTCCCAGTCATAGAGGGGCTGCCACAGTGCTCTGGGTGCTGCAGGAGAGAAACAGGTTTCTCCAGCTGTGCTCCATACCACTTGGGTAGCCAGGTGCTCACGCCCTGTCCTGCCCTCTTTGTCCCCTGTGGGAGAGATTGTTTCTGCCTGATATTTGAGCCCCGTCGAGTATTGCCTTAGTGGTTGGGCAATGCTGGCAAAGTTCTTCCTATTGCCTCTTCTGTGTCTAAACACTTTTTCCCCCCTCCAATGACATGTTGTAATCTCCCCTCTCTAAGGCTGGACTTCTTGTCTATGGGTTTCTTCTCAGATCAGCACCCTCTAGTGTTCTCTGGCTACAGCAAGAGGGGTTGAGGCAGGTTCATTCCTTCAGTCATTCCACAGCCTGTTCTGATCTCTGTCTACATGTACAAGTGGATGAGACGTCCTGGGTTCCTTGGCCCATAATACTAGATCCCAGAACTCCTACAAAGTTGCTTCTGTTTCTGGATGGATGTCAAATTGTTGATTTAAAAAGGGGGCAAAAAGGAGAAATGGTGACTTATGCCACCATAATGCTGATGTCACTCTCTCCAGCTTCTCCATTTTGCAGTTCAATTTGGTTGGTTCTTAAACTTAAAAAACAGTGAATAGCACCTCACGGTGCACTGCCTTAACCTTAATGTCAGGTACCTATCCATTAGGGTGTCTATATCTAATGTTCGTCAAGTACTGACTCCACCCAATCTGGTAAATACTTTGTAGTCATAGATTTGGCTAATAAGCTCTATTCAATGCCTATTTCAACAGACTCTCAAGTTCAGTTTGCTTTCATCTTTGAAGGGACAAAAAATACATTTATTCACCTCTCCATGGAGTACTTCAACAGCTGTGCCATTGCACACAATTTTTGTAGGCAAGATCTTAACTACATCCAGCTTTCTCCAAGAGAATAGGTACACACTGTACAACACATTGACAACACCCTAAGCTAAAGATTTATTTGAGTCTTTCCTTCAGGATGTAATCACAGAGAACCTAACAAAAGGGAATTCCCGTTGGTCCACATATAGTGCAAAGTCCCACCACCTTGGTTAAATTCCTGGTAATTCTTCATCTAGCCTAGGACCCCTCCATTCCTGAGACTGCCAAGAAACAACTATTGACCCTCTCAGCATCCACAACTTAAAAAGAAGTCCAACATCTTCTAGACCTTTTAGGGTTCTGGAGGCAACATACTTCTCGTGTACAAATTTTCCTTAAGCCAACTTACACTACTATTCACATATTGGCTCATCTAGAATAGGGCCCCATGCAACAAAAGGCTCTGGAACTTGGTCCAAACTGCAACAAAACTGACAATTCCCAAGAGACTTCTGCACCATAGATGCATTTGCAACCTCCCCTCATGCCTTCTGGAGTGTCTGGACCGCCCATTATGGCCATAAGTTGCCCATGGATTTCTGGTGGGGGGCGGGGGGGGGAAGCATTTCTTGGCTCCATTCTATACACCATTAAAATGGAAATTGCTGATCACATGCTGGTGTCTCCTGGAAATGGAGACTCTCAGGCCCTGAGTCCATAACCCTCTATACTCAGCTGCCCATTATGCCTTGGATCATGGAAGTAGCACCCCACAAGGTCAGCATGGACATTGATGCCTCCTTGCCAAAATGAAAACAGCACCTACAGGATGAAACCAAACCCATAGCCTCTGGCACATCTCACCTGCAAGAGCAGTAGCGTCCCCTGTTCTCAGTCCCTTGCCAGATGTCACAGTGTTGAAGATGTCACCCCTTTTTTGGATACTTTGGACAGTAGGGGAATTCCCCTGGGATCAACGGAATGAATGGCTAAAGGAATTTGTGCACTTTAGAGAAAACAGTGTCACCATCACATGTGATGTAGGTCACTGGAGAGCTGCTTCTCTTTATTCCTTAACTGGGACATCTCTGATTAAGAACAAGACCCAAGGGTCAGCACATGGGCTGGTCTTCAGGCTATCATCTTTGCATTGGTTGTCTTGGTTAACAGTCATCCCTGTCTGAACATTTTTACATATTCGCAGGCCATTGCTAATGGTCAGGCAATCGGTCTGATAAATGGCAGCAATAACAGTTTCTTATCCAAGGTTTCCACCTTTGGGTAAAAAACTGGAAATCCTTTGCCCCAAAGGTACCCCCAATATAAATCAAGCTTACACACTTCTCTGCATGTATTAAAGCCACCATGCATGGCCTCATCAAGACACTTCCTGTGAAGTTCCATACATTATTGATAGTCACCAAACAATACATGTCACTTCCTCAAATATCAATGCTAGGCTTTTGAATATGGTAGTAATATAAGTTTTATCCCTTTTGCTGGCCTCAGGATATAAGGCCTCATAGAGTGCCAATAATAGCTGATTTAAGTAAAATTCAATTGAATGAAACATGGCACATTTCAGTCATCAAATATTAGGGTAAGCTGTAATCAAGAATTTAACTCCATTTTTGATGTTGATAGATTTCAAACCTTACCCTTCCCTTTTCCCCTCTTGCCCCACATCGAGGCAAGCCCGTAAGTTAGCTCACCCACTTCCTCCTTTGGTGCTAGTAGAAAATTCAAACCACACAAATCCCAGCCTATGTCCTGAAACCTTCACATCAACCCTACCCTCTGACCCAGTGTAACCCAAGCCAGTCTTCCCTTCCTGCCTATGTTAAGTCATTTTTGGACATGCTTGTGGGCTTGCTTGGCTCTCTCCAGAAATCCTCATTATATGAGTAATATACTTTTTCATACCCTCTTGGTTCATTGTGGCACCATCAATCTTGGCATCCAAACCAAATTTTAGGTGATGATGAGATCCATCCCAGCTCTGAGGATTGCCTGCAGTAATTCTCAATCAACAATCCAGTTGCTTAGACCACTAAGACTTAAATAAACCACGAACCCTGGAAAACTTGGCACAGAAGAAGGGGTTGTCTGTCTGCTTCTCCAAATCCTTTGAGATTATTTTATGAACCAGGTGATCTTAACCCAAGAACAGATACCTTCTTGGCAGTGCCCTGCTCCTCTGACCTTCAAACATAGTACTAGAGGAAGTATCACCAGAAAGCTTAATAGTCATCAAACATAATTTAGAAGTGTTTGCAGTACTACAGTATAGGCAACTCATACTCTGTGAAGTTATAGCATTAACCTAGAAGGTGGAATGGACTAAATCCTGGGATGATTAGATGGTCGTGAAAGCCTGTTGAATATGAATGACTAACTGGTTGACTTATCCAGATGTCTGAACCTAGATGTGCTGTGCATTTCCACCATGCTTCATTTAAGATGTTGACTGTGGTCCTCAGGGATTCTTGGTGGCATCATAACAAGAATGGCAATTGTTATTGTATCACTACCTGTGGCACCAACAAATTCTTATCTCAGGGTCTACTTCTGGGAAACTTGGGGAAAATCATGGGTATTCCAGGATCAAGTGCACAAAGGTTTTTTTTTGTTGTTGTTTGTTTTTACAAGTTTTTACATTTTCTCTACATACATTATAAAATTCAATAGGGTAACAGGTCACGTGGTGACTTAGAAACTTAAACCTATTACCGGAAAAACAGGATAGAGAATCATTTACTTGGAAACCATAGGAAATACTTCTGAGGGTTGTGGTTACTCCAAGCTGATTGAGTAAAAGTTAGTAGAAAATACTAACATAGGATCTAAAATAGTAACACTGGAATCTGTTCAATGAAATCTGATTTTAGACTCCTTATGAAATCTATAATTTTGGGTCTTTTGAAAAATATCATATGGTGAGTCTGGAGACATTCCAGAAAAGAAGGGACACAATTTATTTTAGATGTAAATTAAGAGGAATTGGGATGCTGTAGAGCCTTCTTGTTCTCTTAGTCATCCCTACATTTCTGGACCTGGAGCAGCTGCCACACCCTTGGGCATGGAACCTGGCTACCTGTGGCTGCATCAGGGCAGGGTAATTCAGCCTGGAAGGGTGTGAGAGGGCTGGCTCCCTGTGGACTGAACCTCCACCACGAGAAAACAGGAGAGATCGGGGCAAACAGAACTGTGCAGCGATTGTTCAGAGGTACCTTTTGTTCATGCGAACTTTCCAGAGAAATTTGGCTTGCGTCTGTTGAGACAGCTGATAATTCTCCATGCACACCTTGAGGCAGGGGCCAGCACAGTAACCTGTCACATTGTGTCTTTGGCTTATTTCACTTCTCTTTTGTTCCTCATTTTTATTGCCCTGGCTTTGATCCTTTCATAAGATGTCATCAGTTAAAGATCAATATCTGATTCCAGCTCTGCTTTCTAGGGGATGGAGGTTAATACATGTATTGATTATTTTCTTGGAGTCAATGAAAAGATACTAAAAAGCAGAATTCTAAGGGAATTCCTGAGGTAAAATTATTGAGTCTAGAATTCTATACCCACCTTATTTAAGTTTGAAAATAATATAGATAATTTTAGAGATGTCACTTAGTTTTAGTTTACCCCATGCTTCTCAAATTCTGAATAATGGACGGGGTTGGACAGTTAATTTCGTGAACACATCCTAGAAAAAATGCTACCTTCCTCATTGCTGAATATCAATCACTACAGTCACTTTCGAAGTACTCCCCTTGGGAAGCTATGCACTGATACCAGCACTTAGTCCACCCTTCAAAGCAAATTTGGAACTTTTTTTCTGGAATGACCATCAGAGCTGTCGTTGTACCCAAAATCTGACAAATAAGTTGGCGAAATTGCCACCGTGCCCTCACATTGGCAACACTGTACAAACAACTTGGTCAGGTGTCATAACCTTGACATGTTCGTGAACTTAATTTTCAGATTTTGGGTATGATGAAAGCTTTGATGGCCATTCCAGAAAAAGAGTTCCAAAATCGCTTTGAAGGGTGGACTAGGTGCTGGTGTCAGTACATAGCTTCCCAAGGGGAGTACTTTGAAGGTGACAGTAGTGATTTTCAACAGTGAATGCCTAGCGATTTTTCTAGGATGAGCTCACGAAATTGTCTGAGCTCATATATGCATATTTTTATTTCTCAGTTTCTAGGAACAGTAGTAAAGGGAACAAAATCAAACTTAGTATTTAAATACTTGTGGATAATATGGTTGTAAAGGTTACTATGATCGTTACAAAAAAATTTCTAAAGTCATAGATCCAAATGTAAAGAAGAAAAAATGATGTAATAAGATCCTTTAGTAAAATGACACAGAAAGAATTAAAGTAAAAGGATATAAAAAAGCGTTAGACAAATGAAAGCTAAGCAAATATCTTATTTTTTTTTCAATATTAATACTATCCCAAGGATATAAATATTAAACTAAGAGGTAAATTTGATATTGATAAGAGGCATCTCCTACCAATATAAGTCAAATATTTATGTAGAGAACATGCCAAAATATATGAAAACAAAATTTGTAGGAATGAAAAATTGGCAAAAACAATCACACTGTAATTTTAACATATTTCTTTTGGAAACTAGACGATCAAAGTTGGCAAAAAATAAGGCCATAAATAAATTGAACAATTAACAACCTTGACTTACACAATTTGATTAAGGAAAGTGAATATTTTTTGAAAAAATAGAAATTACAATGTCACATTGTACATCTTACAACAAGTTAGTAGTTAACAGTTAAGTAGCAAAAAACATTCCTGGAAATGCAATATTCTTACAATTAATTTAAGCTAATTTGTTTTAATTTTTTCTTAAATCCATTCAGAAATTAAAAAAATGGGAACATACTTTTAAGGATATAATTAAAGTAATACTAAGAAGAAAATTTTAGGAAATATTATTCATTTATTAGGAAACAGGACAGGGAAAATCCAAACATTTAACTCAAGAATGTGGGAGAAAAAATAATTCAAAGAAAGAGGATGTAAGAATTCATAAAGGCAAAAGCAAAAGTTTCTGAGGTTGAAGCGATTAGGGAAACCAATATGTGATCATTAAAAACATAAAAGCTGCTTGTTTTAAAATATCAGTAAAGAGGCAGTGCTGGGGCAAAACCAACTTTTTACCAATGAATTTGAAAATACAGACAAAATAGATCATTCTCTGACAGGAAACGATTCCCTGGCAGGACCACTAGAGTGAGTGACGAGTTGAGATCATACCTGACCCAACCCTGCTTGTCATCTGGGCCCTCTTTGGAAACTACAGTGTTAAGGTCAGTGTGGACCATGTGATGCCTCACGTGCTGTGAACCCGATTCTGGGCTCATGGAAATTTGAGCTTGCATACAGACCTTGGTCTACATGACTAGAATGGTATAAAGTGCTGTGGCAAATAGAAACTGTGGCTTCTGTATGTCAAGGTGACCCACATACATCTTGAGTCTCATTCAGGGCAGTCACACACCTCATGTGCGTAAAGGGACAAAAGAAATCATAAACCTCAGTAGCTGTTTTACCTCTGGATGAGGTAAAAATGCTGTATGTCCTGAGCTGTATCCTTCCATAAAACTGAGTAAACCCAGTGTTAGATTAAAGCTATTGTGTCTCCTAAGTCTAACTGCAGATTAGAATCTGTAATAGCTACTAACATTATTGGTAGTTAAAGCATGAGACATGGAAGGTTTCAATAACCAGTTTTAAAGAACTTCAAGGAATAGGTTATTTTTTCCTGTTATTTAAATATTTCTAGAGTGTAGAATAAGATGCAAAGCTTCTCAATTTATGTCATAGGTATAGCATAACCTTTTTACCTAAGTAAGACAAGTTGAACACATAAAAGTATAGGACAATTTCACTTTAAATGATACAGAGAGAAATCCTAATAAGACATACTAGTAAACATTCAAAATTTAAAAATAGATAATCTATCTGACCAGCAGTTATAATTCTAGGGATTAATTCTATGGATGTACATATATGTAAACATACATGGGTAACCATTATAAGTATAACAAAAAATGAAATCATCCTATATTCCCACCAACAGGAAAATGAGTAAATAAATCACATTATATTCATTCTGTTTGTTTGTTTGTTTATTTTTGTTTGTTTCTTGTTGCCCCAACTTTGTTCCATTTTTCCTGATGTTTTGTTTCAGGCTGAAGAGCCTCCTTCAGTATTTCTTGGAGTGCTGGCCTCGTGCTGGCAAATTCCCTCAGCTTCTGTGTGTCTGAGAAGGTCTTTATTCCACCTTCATATCTGAAAGATAATTTTGCTGGATAATTTATTCTTGGCTGGAAGTTTTTCT